>BSYO01000027.1:9504774-9716197 GCA_033239525.1 Nepenthes gracilis | reverse complement strand
TAGAAATGTATGGAAAGTAATTTTTCATGGTGATTTACCCACTAAATCAGCCCGAAAACCAGACACTGCCACTGAACCGACCGCTACACTAGTTTGATAGTTTTGCTAAAAATGGGTGAACCGACCAGGGATTTATAGATTAACCGATCAAATATGGAATGTTAATATATTAAACTGATTAAATATCAAGTGAACTAGCCCATCATTAAGAGAACCGGTTGCCGAAAGTGAGAACCAAACCAAATTCAGCAATCGGCTCAAAATTTAGCAAGCACATGGATTAAATGAACCAGTTCATGCATGAATTTTTTAAAATAATAAACTGGCCGCTTATTTCATGGATAATGGTAAACCGACTCATGTGATAAAATGGCAGAATATTATAAAATGCCAAACCAATTGATAAAACGACTTTGTAATTAAATCGGTAAAGAAAAATGAAATGAAACCGAATCGATTAGTGAGCTGGTGAAATTATGGAATTTATGGACCGAAATCTGAATAATATGTTATCTAAAAATAAGTTCATGGCATGTTAAAATGTATATGAACTTATGTTATGCATTGATATCGTTTTATTTATGGACGATACGATATGATTTATCGTGATTTCATTATACATGTATATGATACATTTATGTATAACTGGAAGCCAATATGACACCTTGAAAATATTAATTTTCTTTGCGATAAGAAAATTAAGAAGAAGAAGTAAGATTATGAATAAGGGCTTCTACTACAAAATTTTAAGAAGGAAATAGAATCAAGGATTTTTATTTCAGTGAATAGTATCCCCTAGCATGCCTTAGGATATTATAGTATAGATCATTATCTGAGTAAGTATTGCTGCGTAATTTTTGCTCCATCTATCGGGAGACAATAGGTAGTACCATCCTATCTTCGGGATATAAATAAGGAGGATAATGCCTTCGATTTGTATGATCTAAATACAATCCATCCTATCTTTGGGATATAAATAAGAAAAAAGTATTACTGTGTTGTATGATTTTGGCCTTTGATTGTGTGGACTGACATAATCTAGATATTGATCAATTACTCTGTTAGCTGGTAAAATCTATTAGCCCTGGTTCTTCAAGATATATAAGGTAAGAATGTGATTACAAGTGATAATAATTAAGTACAAAAAAAAAAGAAAAGTCAATTGCATCATGAAAATATTCTGAAAGCATATATATATTTTTTTACTTGCACCACGACTCTTATTTTTCCTTATGATTTATTTTAAGAAAAATATGCATGTCCTTAACTCTTATATTCTTGTTAAGTATTTAGCTCACTCTTATTATTATTTTTTTCCTATAGATGCTTCACAGGAATTCATGCCTGGCGAACAAAAGTGAAGAAGAACCATTAAGTTATGAGGTAATTAGTAATAATATAATTAGATTAGTTTAAATAATGATGTAAGAATTTAAAATTTTACAAGCATCCTAGAAATGTAAATTTTAGTATTGATAGTTTAGAAATATATTTATAAATTTCTTTTGGTTATCTTATAAGTTTCGATATAATTTTAAAAGATGAATATTGAGATTTTAGTTAGTATATTTCCTTATCGTAACCTGCATTCATATTATTGTTGAATGGATGTCAGAGCCATTGATGATTGTCTTTATTTTAGATCTTGTATATTATAATTTATTATTATTTATATATTATTATGGTAAGCACATATTTCTTATGATTAAAATAGATATAAGAATGTCAGACATGACAAATTGGTATCAAAGAATGAACAAGGAAGATGTCTTAGGACTTGAATTGACTTATTGTGTTTGAGGTTATATTTGATTGGGTTGGGATTGTGGTAAAAATTTCAGTAATTTCAAGTTAAGGTTTAGGATTGCTAAATTTCAGTCTAAAGCCTAAGATTGATTGATTGATTTTGGGTTAAAACCTTAAGTTAGTTAGCTAATATGATTAAAGTTTAGAACAAGATTAAGAGATGATAGAACTTGGAAGCCAAATGTAATAGGAAGAAATTTTAAATTCCAATATATGTATTTGGAAAATGTAGAGTTTATTAAAGTATCGCAGCGAAAGCATCTCAGCTATCGTATTGAAATACAATATTTGATTTGAGAATCGACATAGGAAATGTGACGAACTCAAAAATTCTAACCGAAAACCGGCAAGGTTCTACATGTAAAATGGCCGTCAAACTATACATAAAACTGTACAAAACCCTATACAATATACATATCACAACAAATATTACACACATAGGATCCACAATGTCACAATATATTCATGGCTACAACGTTGCATATCCAGACACGACATCGAAATAAAGAGATGACACTAGGTACCTGAACATCAAACCATAACAACCTGCGGGAGCATATACATTCATCAATATACAATGGAACTAAACTAACTATACATCATCAATATATCATATACATCGATACATGTCCACCTCCAAAATATACAAAAGTACTCCCATAAGGTACAAAATCACAAAATTTAAGTCCATAAAATTATCATCTAAGTCCACAACCTAGCCAACAGCTTATCTCTACTCTGCCTCATTGGGTATAAGCTTATAATCATCTGAAGGCAAAAAAAAAAAAAAAAAGAATGAGTGATCCAAATACTCAGCAAGGCACAATATAATCTAAAATCATAAACAATATACTTAAAATAAATCAAGAAAATAGGGGTATAATATAGATGCATAGACATAAAACATGATCAAATAAAATTTCAAAACTCATTTTTCTTCTATATTTATTACTCATTCCTTTAGGTTCTAAAATATGTATAAATATCTTTATCTTTGTGTACCATAACTAGCAGGCCTTACCAGCTAATAGTGTGACTGAACGAATAAAGGAATGTGTATACTTTCAAACATTTTAAGGCACTGCCCACGCAATTCAAACACCCTATGGTGAGCAATATATCTTTCACCCAGTATATGGGGTCATAAAGCTCATGCCACCATATCCCCCATGACCCAGAGGCAATCCTCATGCTACCAAAGTAATATCGTAAGGATATCAGGGAATACTACCCTCTAAATATAAATCCTTGGTCTAGTTTCATAATTGTTTGCTCTTAAAGAAAATTTTATACTTTATTCTTAACGCTTTGTTCTCACTCCCTAGAGAACGGTACATGAAAACTTAGCATATTATAAAATTCCCTTCTTATATTTTTCATAATTCTCATATTTCTTGAGCTTAAGTCTTCACATGACTTACATACATACACAATCAACATAAAGCTTGAGAGAATTAAAAATTCTTACCACAATGAGCCAAATATAATTTTGTAACTTCTGGACAGCAAATCCTTCACAAAAACATCTAACATAATTTTCATAACACTTACAAAATAACATATATAAAATAATGTGAATAAATATCAATATTCATGTCCATATGCTAGGGTTCCAATTTTCTAAGTCCAAATCATGCAAAAAACTCAATATAAACAGGTAAAAACATTCGGACGCGGGGTTAGGGTTTCAACGAATGCCATACCGCATAAAAAGTACATAATTCGACATTAAATCAATAAATAAATATGCTCAAGACATGAGTATCATAAAATATATGCTTGGATTGCTTGGATAGGTATCAGGATGAAAATACCCAAAAAAAATGGAACAAAAAGTGAAACGAGAGGAAGAAAAGTATATGGATAAACTTGCCACGACCCGATCTATAACGTCTTTAATTAGCTCTAAGCCGGAATCAGATTCTGGAACCTCAATCTCCTCCTTCTCTCTCTTCTCCTTTGTGTTCTCTCTCTCTCCTCTCTTGCAGATCAGTGTAATATTGACGAAAGAAAAACCCTCACGTGCTTAAATAGGTCGAGCGCCCGTCACAATGAACATCTAGCACGTATACACTGGAACGGGCGCTCGAGCGCGCCTCCAGTGCACTTCAGGCATGTGTGTTTTGGATTTGTCGCCTCCTACCGAGGCTCAAACAGTCGGCAAGCACTAGCCTGCTAGAATGGGTGCCCAGTGGGCATCCTCCCTTGATGACCTATACCTCTTCCAAAACTTAATTTCCTACATATATTAAATCTAATTTTGATTATATTATCTTAATTATCCCTAATTACGATATTATGAAAATCAAAATCTCACAGAAAATATGAGAAAATCTCCCTATTTTATTGAGGATAAAAATAGGGACAAAAGTATGCAAATTTTGATGATGAAATTTTTTTAAGGAATATAGAATTGTAAGGATCAAGATTTCATGACCCATAATTCGATAAGCTAAATTAATTTATATAAAAGTAAAATCAATGAATGGTAAAAACCTAGAAATCATGAACTCACACCAAAATGTAATAAAATTTTATTTGATAAAACCGACTTCAATTCTGGTTAATAAAAGATAGAACCAATGACAAGCAACTAATTCGATTAATAAGTTTTTAATCAATTAATAATCAAATTAATTTTAAATGACGATAAGGTGACCCGGTCATCAAATTTGCACCTGATTAATAACTGAACTTGGCCCGATTGATTAAATATAACTCAAATCAAATAAGAATTTAATCGCTACACTCAGTTTGTAACCGAATAAGTTTCGGTTAATTAAATTAGTATTTTGGCTAACCTGAAAGCAACCCGGAAGCTGCCAAATCTTCCAAACAACAACATAATTAAAATTTATAATCAAGATTATAATTGTAAGGATCCGGAAGCAGCAATAATAAAAATTTTATACACTTAGAAAAATTGGTGGAAGTAGAAAATAAGAAGGGGGCAGGCCAACATATATAAATTAAGCCAATTATAATACACCCTTAACAATTAAATTTTAATTGCTTATTGAGGGACACATGTCACCTATTCAATATCCAATACTTAGAAAGAAATTAGGAGAAGGAAGGCTTAGTGGCACAAAGGGGAGAAGGATGACACGGCAGCCCCTCAACCATCTCACACACTCCCTCCACATTGGACAAAATTTAAATAAAAGGAAAAAATAATTTTGCATGGTAAAAATTGGTGATGCACATGGCACTCAATGAAGCTTACATGTATCAATTAAGCACTAATAAATTTTCAACAAATGTCTTAAAGATGAAGCAACAACTTGGCATTTTGCATGACTGAATCGTCCCTTAGGTAGCTGAGAATTTACCACCTTATGGGGCAAGTAGTAACACCAAAAATTTCAAGCAATGACTTAACATTTTAGGGGACAAGTGTAGCTGGAAATCCATAAAAGAAAATAGGAAAAATCAGAGAGAGGATTAGGGAGAAAAGCAGGCCAAAATCGGGAGAAAAATAGAGTCAAGAAGCTGCCGGCTATTTGGAGTTAGGAGTTAAAAAATTATTCTACATTAAATCAGGCAAGAACACCTCTCCCTTCTTGATTTATTGTTCAATTCTTGATGTTATCTTAAAATATTATCAGTCCAATACTTAAAATCCTCGTCGAATCCATACTAGAATAGGAAAAGTTAAGCAACATGTCAAAATGTAGTTTAGTTGCTAAATGTTGCTGATATTTGAATTTTTACATGCCTTATTTGATAATTCATATCATTTAATTTATAGTATAAATACTATAAGATATTGGCTAAATTACCATATTTTTGTAAAAAAACTATTTTTCATAAAATCGGTTGGTTCGATGGAAACAAAGTAGATTGGCACATTGAACCAGATGAGAACAGAGCAGCTAGTGGTACTGACTTTGGCTACTGTTTTCACTAAGTTTTAGGCCGATTCAATCTCCACAAAACTTAAGTATGATACTTCAATGAACCAGAAATACGTCATAAAATTGGCATAAATTTATCTTTTAAAAATCTTGTTCGGTTAAGTCCAAGAAAAAAAAAGTGTCACTGAATCGTCCAAAAGCAGACCAGTGCATGAAAAATCAATGCATAACTTTCAACCGGGTAAGGATAAAATTGGAAGATTTATATGAGTCGGTCAAAAATTTTGTGCTGATTCTGGGAATATATGGAAATCAATTTTTCATGGTGATTTGCCCACTGAACGGGGCCAAAAACCGAACATTGCCACTGAACCGGCTGTTGTACAAGTTTGGTAGTTTTGCTAAAAACGGGTGAACCGGCCACAAATTTGTGGATAAACCGATCAGATATGACATGTTAAGATATTAAATTAATTAAATATCAAGTGAACCAACCCATCATTATGAGAATTGGCTGCCAAAAGTGGGAACAGAACCAAATTTAGCAACCAACTCAGAATTTAGCAAGCTCAGAATTAAGTGAACCGGTTCATGTATAAATTTTTTTGAATGATAAACCAGCCACTTATTTTATGAACAATGGTAAACCGACTCATGTCATAAAATAGTAAAAATATTATGAAAAGTCGAACCGATCCATTAACCTGCTTTGTGATTAAACTGGTTAAGAAAAACGAAATGGAATCAAACCGGTTAGTGAATCGGAAAAATTACGGAGTTTACGGACCCGGAATCGAATAAAATGTTGTGTAAAAATAAGTCCAGCATATGTTAAAATATATATGAACTTATATTATGTATTGATATGGTTTTATTATAGACATATTCGATGTGCTTTATCGTGATTTCATTATAAATGTATATTATACGTTTATGCTTGAGTGAAAGTCAGTATGACACCATAGAAATATGAATTTTTTTCTGAGATAAGAAAATTAATAAGAAGTAAGATTATGAATAAGAGCTTCAACTATGAAATTTTAAAAATTTAGAAAACTTAATCATAAATTTTTATTTCTGCGAATAATATCCCCTGACATACCTTCAGATATTATAGTGTAAATTATTGTCTGAATAAGTATTGCTGTATGATTTTAGCCTCATCTACTGGGAGACAATATGTAGTACCATCCTATCTTCAGGATGTAAATAAGGAAGATAAAGTTCTCGATTTGTGTGTACTGAACATGTCACAATCCAGGAACACGATATACACAGGTCAAAATAAAATCCAAACTAAGATATTCCATAAACCATAAAAACTCAACCCGGGCATGATAGTCCATACAGATACAAGACTCAATATAATAAAACCTGTACAAAACCTTATCGGATATAAATCTAAACAAACATAATACATGACCTGCTATCCAAATATCATAAGGAAGGCATCCAAATATACAACTCTAATATTTTCCATATATGAGCTAGGGCCATAATAACCATAACACATCCTCGGGATCAAAAACATACCGAATATAAACATCTCTACTCACTGATAGAGATATGCTATGATAGATCACGTTTGAACTCCTGCAAAAGTATCCATACCACTAGTCTGAAAGGATAAAACATGAAAATGTGAGCTGAGGGCTCAACAAGTACTATCATCATAAAAAAATACACAAATCAGAGGAAGTGATATCACATAACAACCACGTAAAATAAAACATAATGTCCATAAAATTCTAAAAAACCGATGAGATGTCTCGTACTAAATCATCGTCTGTATCAAATAGTCCTTCTAAGACATAATCATAATAAATAACGATCCGATCAAATCTCATAGATGATATGATATCTTATGATCTGATATTACATCACATAATTACAACCGTCACCACATCCGTGTGGGACATATACCATCATTCGGATCCAAATCTCATATCTCATTTGTTGAAATCAAAGGAAATACCGAAACCAAAACATATAAATATAAAATATATTTCGGGACTTAACACATCAATACGTACAAGATATTTCTATCATCTATCTGTGGGCTAAACCACGTATCTCAAATCATAGTCCACGTAAATATATGCAAAAATACAAAATATACACGAAATTGAAAAACCAAAGATAAATAATATCAACTTGAGAAAGAGTTATCCTCATTCGGTAATCATGGCTATATCAACTATGATTTAAGCCAACAGCTCAAGGCTCGACTACAATTTATGCCAGCAGCTCAACGCCATCCATATACTTTGTCTCCCATAAATTAGGAACTTACTCACTATGTTTTACCACCCATGGCTTTTGGTGCAATCCTAAATTTTAGTTATATATTACGATATCCGAATATACTATTTTGTCAATTTCTTATGATGGTTCTCATTTAAATACATAGTGGGGTAGCTCAGCTACTATAATATCCCAAATTTTTATCCGATTTAGTTGTGATTATTTATATTTTGGATAATTTGGGTGTGTCAAAAAATTAATTAAACATTATGAAATTTTGAGAGATATTTGGGTCAATTGGGGCGGCACCTGAAGCGCACCCTTATTGTGGCCCGAGTATCGATTTGGGTATTAATATATAACAAACGATTATATATATATATATATATATATATTAATAATAATAAAGAAGAGGGAGGAGGGGAAATGGGGGACGTTGTAGCAGAGGCTTTGGGTAGAGAGAGAGGGGGAAGAGAGAAAAATGGGCAAACAGAGGCTCTCGGATTCTATTTCGGCTTCGTGCTAGTTGGATAAATCATAAATCGAGTAGAGGAAAGTGCACCTATACCCTTTTCTTCTATTCTTTTTTATTTTCATTCAATCCCCTTCGGGCATTATTATCTCAATACCAAACCCATTTAAATATTTATGATGCCCATGGCTAGATTGTGAATAGATATGAATTTCTTGTCTGAATTTGAAGGTTTATACCAATTATTGCACTCAAACCCTAACCCCATGTCCGAGTGGTTTTGGTCTCCGATTTTTGGCACTTTCGTATAAATTGAGACTAAAATATCATTACACATATCCTATATAAGTTAATTTATTGATTAGATATCCGATTTGGTAGTTTTATGTGGATTTTTATTTGTAAAACCCTAAACATGCTCCTGGACCTCGTTTAAGCATATATTTTGAGTTTTATACATAAATTGAATTGAGATTATGATTATCCATGACTTAAATTTGATAATTTACCCATTGGATGCCCAAATTTTTTAGAATCATTCGATATGCATAACGTGGCACTATTCACACACAGTTATTTGTTCATCGAGTCCATTCGGTAAATTTTGCATAAATTGTACATTGTCTAATTATTAATTGAGCTGCATATACATTTGCCTATATTTAGTTTTTATTCTGGAATTATGTTCATTAGTTAATTGTGAAGGAAATGTGATTCGGAGGACTTTAAAGTTATAATTGTCACTCGATGGTAAGAATCTCTGTTCTTCCCTATATTTATGATATTCGTATATGCCAAATGAGTCATGAGAAGACTTAAATCAAAAAGGAAGATAAAAATTATACAAGTATTCAGATAAAATTCATAATTTGTTATATTATTGAATTGTTCTCCCAGATGGTTAAAATTGTAAATGTTTGGTGGACCTTTCCTCAAACAAATAAGAAATCATGAAACTATGGCCCCCGGATTTGTGTTACAGAGATAATACCCCTTGACCTGCCATTAGTATTACAGTAGAGACTCAAGATTATCCGGGCCATGTATTGTAGCGGGTAATACTCTTAGCAAGTCTTAGAATATTACTGTGGAAGGACGATGACTGCCTCTGGACCGCGAAAGGTTAGGGTAGTGTTTTATTGTCCCTGTATACCGGGTGATAGGTATACCGCTATATCACATAGTGTTCGGCCTGTCTACAGGAATTATATGGATGGCTCCTCCTCTGGATCGATAATAAGAGCTCACAACCTTAGATCATGTGGAGTATCATGATCCTTTCCTCGTTCTCACGCACATTTAGCTAGTAAGTTTACTGGCCCTAATTCGCAAATATAAATAATCACGCATAATTTACATCGCAAAAAGTAGAAAGATGAAATGTGAAAAGTTAATTGTGGTCCAATAGCATAATTGATCACGTCTTATATTTGCGCATCCTTGCTATACTCGCATATCCGTATCCTGCTTTATATTGCTTATATTGCTTACCGTCTTGATTATAGTGTACTTGCTGAGCTTTTAACTCACCCTTACTTCTCTTTATCTCTAGTTTAGCACATGTTTGATATTCCCAATAGGATAACATAGAGATTGAAAGTAGACTAAGTTTGAATTTGGAAGATCACATCAAAGACTTAGAAATTGTAGTTTTATTTATGTCATGGGAATTGTATATATTTATATTTCAATTGAACTCATTAATGTATATTGTATATAAGGTTGATGATCTAATAATTTAGATTTCGCTGTAATTGGATTTATTTATACTTCTGTAAATTATTATGATTTGTATCAGGTACCTAATGGCATCTCTCTTTAGCTAATATTATATTTAGATATACAGTGTTGGAGCCACAATTTATATGTGGCAATTAAATCCTGTGTGATTTTATGTATTGTTGATTGTATGATGTCGAATGTGGAGATTATTGGATATATTTGTTTTCGTATAGGCTTTATATTAGCGAATGTCCGTATTACAGACGAAACTCTGTCGAATTTTCAGCAGAAAAAATATGGTCCATCATAGTTGGTATCAGAGAAAAAGGGATGCCGTAGGTTTGATTTGAACCATATGCAAAAGCTTAGGATAGATTAAGACTGATCAGATAAGTAGACATAGGCGTAGGATAATTAATTAGAATGGATAGTTCTAGTTATTCTAGTTCACTAGTTTAGGCTTAAATTAAGTTAGAGGTAGATTATGAGTTCAGTTATCTAGCTTATGCGTCCCAGTTAGTGTCCTAAGAGTGGCCTAACCCGTGTTATTTCTATTTCAAAAGAGTATTAGTATTGGCTTTTAGACGAGGGTTTACTCGTGATAGTGTCGACCGTGAGGTCGAGGGGAGCTTTAGGGAGGCAGCTTGAAGTTTAAATTTGATTGGTGCCAATTTGATGCTTGAATTGATCAGTATTGATTCGAGGCCTAGGTTAATTGATTTCGATTTGAGGTTTAGGTTTGATCGACTCTGGGTTAAGTTCCTTAGGCTAATAATTTACTAAGAAGGAATGCTTGGTTGAATAATCAAGCATAATGGATAGGGTGGAATTTATGGCTTAAGGTTAGTATAACTTAGAGTTAATTTCTGAGGTTACCGAATCCTAGGATGTCAATTTATAATCAAATTTGGAGATGCTTAAGTGCCTAGACTTCTGGATAGCTCAGACCCTATAAAAGTTGAGATGTGGATCCTGAAAATTGAGAGGATGTTGCAGTTATCCAATGTTCAGAAGAAAATATGGTAATATTAAACCTGGTCAGATAGGAGGTGAAGTCAACCTTAGGTGGTTGACATGAAAAGGATCATGGGTCTGGAGAATAAAGAGATACCGTAGGATATGTTGTGGATGCTCTATGGATGAATATTTTATTTTGATGGGATTTTTAGGAGCATATCTCAATTGTGGACAAGTCGACCGCATAATTAGGGATTGTCCATATTCCACGGGCTAAATGGAGAAGAAGTCCAGTGCATTGGATCGAGGTTCCGTGGAGAGGGAACAAGTATTGAGGTGTCGTCTACCATGGTGGAAGAAAAGATTGCCGAATCTTGACATTTTAGTTTATATATTATTTTGGAATTCTGAATCTATATTTTTAATTGTGATTCCTAAATTGATTTATTCATTTGAAGATCTAGGCTTGATACTCGTGGTATCAAGGTCTATGATATTCTTGGGTCTGTAGATATGATTGGTTAGGTTGAATCAATTTGTTTTTAGTTATCAAGCTTTGATCTGATTTCGGTGGTAATTGGTTGGTGAGCCACCACACTAGTGAGAACTGGATTGGTAAGAATATTATATCTTGCAATCGGGTTGTAGAAATTTTGAGCATGAGTCAGAGTTGATCAAGGTATTAGGTAATTAATATCATTTTTTCTGCAAGTTGTTTAATGAGGAATTGTATCAATCCATCTAGTAAATGAGACCACACCTAAAAGTCATTTCATGGTCACTAAAAAGTTTTGGTTGTGTAAGCAGTTGATGATGTTTCTTAGAAGAAAAGATTAGACTAATTTGTCTTTGATCAGTAATTCAAAATTGTGCCGAAGATTGCACCGATATTCTTAAGGATTTCGTATAGAACCAATGAAGCATTGGTCAGGTGCTGCTTTGGGGATGCTTTAGAACGTCTAAGGTTGGTAAGCAATATGAACTATCAAGGGTAATTGTAAATAATTGGGAATTATGCCCGTTGCAGCATTCAGGATAAGATGCGGCCATTATAAGTCCTGATAATGTCATTTGGATTGTAGGTTTGTTGGCACTTTTGTGGATTTATGAGTTGGATCTTTCGGCCATACTTAGGTCAATTTTGTGAAGGCCTCATTGATAAATTTAAAAGATCATAAGAGTGTATAAACTTTGTTTGAGTATAGTATTATAGATTAGGAAGGCAATTAGCCGTGTACTCAATCGGGAGAGAATATAAGTTTGGTTATGAAAAATGTTATGTTGAGCATGTAGTTCCTTCAAGAGTATGAATGAGATTCCGTAGAGATTTGAGCAGTGCCTCTTTTGGGAAGGATTGATTGATGTCGCAGAAGCGTGCATTTCTCTTGGATCTTGATGAATTCAGTAAGATGTCTGTTAAGCGTTCCTCGAGGACTATAGCGTCTGTGGGGCATTTGACTAGGAAGTAACTAACATCCATCAGAATGAGATACATGAGGATAGTTCTAAAGGAACAGATGGTAATTGTCGACCATGTCATTAGGTTGATCCCAGATAGATCCAATAAATTATAATAGAATATGATACTTTTGAGGAAGATCTAGGAATTATATTTTTCCTATATCACATGTGGGTGGATGCCCTTGGACTAAGTGGGGTAAAGATCCACGATCAGAGTTACTCCACCCATGATTTGGAGTTAGTAATTGAGGTCTCTACTTGGGAACTTATAGATGTTACTTTTAGATATAGTTAATGTCTAATGATTCTAAGGATTTATATATTTGTGTCATAAGGAGTAGTCGATCATATGACAATGTTAGCGAATAAATCTACTCAGGTATTGAAAAGGGCAAATCTTGGTGTCTTTTAAGGATATCGAATTCTAGTACCGACAATTTGATGTTGGGAGTCTTTAGATTTGGGATGTTTTCGATACTTCTTAGGATATGTATCTGGAGTATTAAGGCTTCAAAATTAGAAGGTGAGAAATCCTTGAGGTAGTGTTTTTGAGTTATCAGACGGTAAAGATTTTAGGTGTTTGGATAATTGGGAAATAGCTAGCAAGGATGCCCATTTATCGCAAATTTGGGCAGTATGATTAGAACCGAGTAAGTCGGCTTGTCGTTATGCCAACGAGGTAATAAGTTGTTAAATGTGTGAGTTTTGAAATTTAGTGATAACTTGAAGCTGTACCAAAATTTTGGATAATTGTTCTAGTTATATTTACTAAGTTGATTAAAATTTGAGGATTGTGGATATTTCCTTAAAAATATCGATACCTTTGGAAATTTTCTTGGGGCCATAGCTACCATGCGACCTAGGAGCCTGATAAGGATTTATGAACTTGAGTTGCTAGAGGATTTTAGAGCACAAGTAATCGGTCAATCAGAGTAGCACAGTGATAGCTTATAGCCCTTGGCCTAGAGAATTCAAAATAAGATTGAAGATCCAAGTGGACGATCATTCTTGGGGCTTAGGATGAACTAAAGTAAGAATTCATCTGTCTGGTTGAGGTTTTGAATTAAGTCCAGAAAATAGCCAGTAAGTTGGGTTGTCTCTGAATTTGTGGATCATTATGAAGCCTTCCTTACATCGATGATTAAGGAAAGTATGTGATTGTATTAAGCCTTTTTGAAAAATTTAAAATTTGCATGGTGATATGTTCCAACCTAGATTTAAATAGGAAACACTAGGTATTGAGAATTAGGATGATTCTTTCAACTAAGTTTCCTAGTAAAGATCTTTTCTTCAAAGATGTGAAGTAAGAACCTGGAAAGATTACCCCAATTGTTAAATTTTAAAGTTTGTTAATTTCGAGGGAGAAATTTTTATAAGTGCGGGAGAATGTAATATCCTAAATTTTTATCTGATTTAATTGTGATTGTTTATATTTTGGGTAATTTGGGTGTACCAAAAAATTAATTAAATATTACGAAATTTTGAGGGATATTTGGATCAATTGGGCCGGCGCCCGAAGCACACATTTATTATTACTCGAGTATCAATTTAGATTTTAAAATATAATAAACAGAAATATATATATACATATAATATTAATATTAATAATAAGAATAAAAAAGGAGGGGGGGAATGAGGGATGTTGCGGTAGAGGCTTCAGGTACGGAGAGAGAGAGGGAGGGAGAAGAGAGAGAAACGGACAAATAGAGGCTCTCCAATTTGATTCCGGTTTCAAACTAGTTGGAAATCGTAGATCGAGTCAAGACAAGTGCATCCATACACTTTTCTTCCATTCGTTTTGATTTTCATTTGATTCTTTTCAGATATTATTGTCCTGATACCTGAACCATACATATATTTATTATCCCATGGCTAAATTATGTATAGATATGAATTTCATATCCAAATTTGAAGGTTTATACTGATTTTCGTACTCAAACCCTAACCACGTGCCTGGGTGGTTTTAACCTCCGATTTTTGGAGCTTTTACATAAATTAGGATTAGAAAATCATTACCCATATTCTATATAAGTTAATTTATCGATTAGATACCCGATTTGGCAGTTTTATGTGAATTTTCGTTTGCAAAATCCTAGACCCGCACCCAGGCCTCGTTTAAGCATATATTTCGAGTTTTATGCATAAATTGAATTGAGATTATGATTACGCATGATTTGAATTTGGTAATTTACCTATTGGATGTCCGAATTTTGGAGAATCGTCTGATATGCACTACTAGGCACTATTCACACGCGGTTACTGGTTCATCGAGCCCATTCGGTCAATTTTGCATAAATTCTTCATTGTTCAATTATTAATTAAACTGCATATACATTTGCCTATGTTTAATTGTTTTTTAAAATCATGTTCATTAATCAATTATGATGAAAATGTAATCCAGAGGCCTCTAAAGTTATAATTACCTCTCGGTGGTAAGAATCTCTATTCTTCCCTATATTTATGATATTCATATATGTTAAACGAGTCATGAGAAGATTTAAATCCGAAAGGAAAATAAACATCATACAAGTATTTGGAGGGAAATCCACAATTTGTTACATAATCAAATTGTTCTCCCAGATGGAGAAAATTGTTAAAGTTTTGTAGACCTTCCCCCAAATAAATAAGAAATCATGAAACTAGAACAATGGATTTGTATTACGGAGGTAATACCCCTTGGCCTATACATATATGTACTGAATAAACATATCGGGTGTATAAAAATAATATGCATGTTAGTAAAATCTCTAAACAATAGTCAAACATTACCAGACCAAAGATAGGGTTAGAGGATACTTGTCTCAATTTTATTCCAAGCAAATTTACCAAAAGGATGCTTCGAAGCACCAAAATCAGACTCTCTCTCCTATCAAAGCAAAGTCCGTGCACTGCCACTTTCTCTCTCCTCTATGCGGCCCTCTACTGCGCACGCCACCACCGCGCCACCTTGCCCACAACCTCTGCTGCCTTGCCCACGAGTTGCCGCCACTTCCGCCTCCCGTTGCTGCCACTTCTGCCTCCCATCATGGCCGCCAACCTCCCCCGGTGACCGCCCCTCTCTCACGGCACGCGCCACTCATGCTCCAACCCCTCTCTCTCTATGCAACCCTCTCTCTTCACGCTCTCCTCCTTCGCTGACGCACCTCTGGCATGGGTGACAGCGGCGACCACGGTAGCAGCACCCAGCGATGGACGGTAGCTCATGCAGTAGTCAACAATCTCCTCTCTCCGCAACACCTCTTTCGCCCATTTTCTCCCAATTCAACTGATTTCTCCAAAAATCGGTACATGCAACCCCAAAGTCAATATCCACAAGGAGAATGAAATGATTTACTTGCCTTGATTTTACTAATTTCCTCTAGCAACGGTGGCGAACAGACGTCAGCTATTTTGCTTCGATTCGAGATTTCTGCATCTACATACACCAAAGCACAAAATAGATGGTAACATTATAGAAAGGGCTTCACCAGCTTCCATTCTCGGCAATGGGAACTCTGGCGGTGGTGGCAGCGACAGCCATGCTGGTCTCCCTCTCTCTCCTCTCTCTTCATTCTCTCTCCCCGAAACCCTTCTATGTTTCCTTTCCTTTTCTTTTTTTTCTTTACTTTTATTATTATTATTATTATTATTATATATTTTCTATTTTACTTTACTTTTATTCCAAAATCTATATCAATATTCGAACAACAGTACGGGCATGCTCCAGTCACCACTCCACAATTTTGATCATTCCTTAAAATCTCACAATATTTAATTAATTTTTATCACATCCATACTACCCAAAAAATAATAAATAATTCCAATTAGATTGGAAGAAAATTCAGGATATTACACAATATGACTTCAGATTCAACCAATTGTGGTCCCAGTTCATAGGCTACAAATTTCAAATATCAGCAGGATTACTGAGATTGGTCTGGTTGTTGATGTGAGATCTAACTTAGCAACCGGTTTAGCCCATTTTCCTAAGCCAATTGGTCACAACATCAATAAGAGGTTAAGCGCGCTGGTCACCAAATTTGAACAGGTTTGGTAACCATTTGGTAGCTGGTTCGGTGGACTTACGGTAGCTGGTATAGCTATTGGTTCGGGCACAATATCTCAGCCAAGTATACTTCACGCCAAATTGATGATATGACCAAAAACATCAACTAAATTAATTATTAGAGCAATAATAGTTAAGGAAAATAACAATAAATAACAACAATTGAAGAACAATTTTAAATACACTTGCCAAATATTCAGCTAAATTCTCTTACTGCCTTTGGTTCCACTTCTTTTCTATCTGTTTTTCTCTCCTTCCTCTCTCGGTTTCCTTCTCTTCTTCCCTCACGGCTCCCTATTCTTTTTTTTCTTTCTTCCTCACACCTCTCTTTTACAGAAATAAAGGCAAAGATGATTCATCAATACCTACCAGCCCACCCAAACCTCTTCCCTCAACCAGCTGGGTGTCCCTTTATTATTTTGCTAATTCATCCTATTTTATTGGTTTGGCTTCCTTTAAATTTTGCCTGGTGGTGAGGTATTATTGGTTGTTGATGTTGCTGAAGTGTGAGGCTAATTGGAGCTGTAGCCGTGGAGTTGCTGCTGTCGTGTGAGCTGCTGCAGCAGTGGAGAGCAGCCAAAATAAGCAGCCATGTTGCAGCTTCTCTTTCCATATTATGCTGCTAATTTGTTGCTGAAGTAAGGCCGCTGTAAGATGTTTTTATTTATTCTTAATTTGGCTAAGTATCGTGGAAGCTGCTGCCGTGTAAATATTTTGGCTGGAGGAATGCTGATTTTGGTGTTGTTGGCTATTGCCGTCGAGATGCTTATTTCCTATGAAATGTTTGGAGTGTGAGGCCCGTGTGGCAGCTGTGGTCTTATTCCAAGTGTGTGCTGATTTCTCCTATGGAATATTGGGGAGAATATAATGCTGTCGTGGGCCCTATTCTTGCTGAAATATTGCAGAATTCTTAGCATTCTACTGCTGCTGTGAACCCTGATGAATTTCCTAGAAATTCAGCCAAGTGTGTGTGTGTGTGTGTTTGTGTGCATTCTTGTGCTGCTGAATTCAGCTTAATTCGGGGCTGCTCGGGTGATGCAGCAGGCTGCCGGGCTGTGTGGGGTGCTGAATTTAATTTGTGCTATTCTTAATTAGCCGGGCTAAATTCGGTTATTAATCAGATGAAAACTTGGTGACCGGGCTATCTTTTTGTTATCCAAAATCACTTCAGTTGATAACCGGTTAGAATTTCAGTGACCGGGCTGCCCTTTTATTAGCCATGATTAAATTCAAGTCTATCGGATAATTTTTTGTGTTATCATTGTGTTCCAATATAAACCTTTGGCTTCTGAGTTTATAAAATAATCAGCATAATAAATCTTGATTCTAACTGAAATTCTTAAGTCGGTGAAAGTTTTCAAGTCCACATATTTTAATTTTTGTATATCGGACCCTTAAATTTCTCTGCGTCCTTTAACCTTGATTAATTATAATTTATTTGATCAGAAAATCTCGGGCCTTACAATCCCTCGTTTCTTATAAAAATTTCGTCCTTAAATTTATGTACTTTAGTTCTGACCTTTATCCTTAGTAGATGGTAAGCTTTTCCTCATATTTATTCTTATGTTTACTTAGTAATTCTTTAACCAAAAGAATTTTTTTTTTTTTCCAAAACATTATAGTTGGACAGAGTTATCTAAATTCCCAAAATGAGGTTTTGGAAATTCCAAATCAAATTTCAATATAAAATAATTTCTCATCAATTGAGGACAAGTTAGCCTGAATGCACACATATCATAATGGTTCACCAATTCGGAGTAAAACCAATTAATAATTCATACTTCTAATTTATTGAAACCTCGAATAGTCCCATGACCTTTAACCTTGATTTATTCTTTAAAATCTTAACAATTCCCGATGTGATCACATGCATCAAATAATTGATCACTCAATTTCATCATCTCTCGATTGACTTGTCTTCGTGGGAATTCAAGTCTGTAACTTAAATTGTAAATTGGATTATTTTTACTAATCAGTCTATACTGACTTATTAACCCAATCATCCTTAATATTATTTCAACGCTTTGTATGTTACAAAAATCCTTGATCATATCTACTAATTCCAACCAAACACCTGAGGTGCATAATATTCATAACCAAAGAATCCCATAAATATCATTATAATTAATACAAGGTCCAATCCTCAAGATAAGCTTACAAATGAAGGTATAGACTCCAAATCCTCAAATAATACATATACTGGAATGCCAAAATTTAAAAATTGTACCTTCCATGACCTGGATAGTGGGCTACTTCACCTATCTACCATTCCTACAATCCTATTAGTAGAGATATTCAAAATTTCAATTAAATCAAAATATCTTAACAACTACTTATCCTAAAGCCACAGCTAATTTCTCAGACTACCGCTAACTCGCCCTAATTCTATCTTAACGGTCCAACCTAGGTATCTTGACCTAAGCTTCTACATAAGATCAATCAATCCAAAAGTATCTTTTTTTTCCTAATACCACTTGTGACGTTTCACATTCTTATTTACACTTAATGAGACGTTATATTATAGATAAGTTCATAAAATATATAACCATTATACATATGTTCCATATGATCGCCATATCAAGTAGCTCCAACCCCGTATAACTAGAATATAGCATTGAATTCTTTAGAAATGCTACTAGGTATCAAAATCATTACCATAAAAAAATCTACGAAAGTATAAATAATGACCATAAAATTTACGGAAGCACAACTAAATGAACAATACCAATATTGTATTTATTTCATCTCAAGATAAAGTATATAATTTCCTGGTCATAGATTATCTATTACAATTGGTCATCACTCAAGCCTAATTATCTTCTGACTTCAATCCTGATCACAAGATACCAATTCGTACTCGCCATCTGAGAAGTTAGAAAAATAGTTAGAGAGTGAGCCAAATATTCAGTAAAGTATATAAAATGTAAAAACATGCATATTTATACTTAAATAAACATATAAATCAGAGGAATAGGAACATGCATGAACTTCTGTCTTGTTAAACTTTTTTTTTTATCCTTAATTATCATTTGTCTTTAGGAATTAGGATTAGTAAGCCTTATCAACTAATGGAGCAGTCAATCAAAGAAATGATTGTATTAATCCACACAATCTAGGCTTGAACTTTCTTATTTACATCCCGAAGATATGATGGATTATATTCACTCTACACAATCAAAGGCCTTAACCTCCTTATTATACCCCGAGAATAGGGTGTTACTACCTATAATCTCGCTAAATGGGGCCTAAAGCCATCTCGCAGCACTTAAGGCAATTCTTCAATTTTTCATTGTAATATTCTAAAATATGTCAAGGAATATCACCCGCTGAAATTCACGGCTAAGGTAATCCCTTGAGTTTCTCCCGTAATATTTATGGCATGCCAGGAAATATTATCCACTGAAATAATTTTTTAGTCCAATTTCTTACTTCTTCAAAACTTGATCACTTCTTATGGAAGCTTTTACCTTTTTCTTTATACTTCTTTCCTTAATTTTTTCCATTCAAGGAGAAAATACTTATCATTCTTAGAACATGCAAAGCTTCCATGCAAGCTTTCCATAATATCAAAACATAAAAAAAGAATCACAAAATGCAATATTTTTTAATAAACCATAAATCGTAACAAAAATCAATACATTGTCGATTTTAGTGGCTTTAACCATAAACTTTTACATATGTCAAAATGTAGATTTAACATATGGTATATTCAGTTGATTTAGTTGCCGGTTCGGTCATCAGTTTGGAGCCAGCTCGGTTTGATTCCTTCCATCTAACTTTAGCATACTTACTTAAGGACTTGTCTATCAGTTTGTGGCCGATTTAATGGCCGGTTCAAGGGTTGGCCCATACTGATTATTATTATTATTATTCAACACTTGTGAACCAGTTTGATGAATTGATTTAATAGTTCAAGGCAATTTTCCATCTGCTGAAAATATTGGCCGGTTCATTTGTAGGTTTTAGGGCCCAATTCGGTGGCCGGTTCGAGGCATATTTTTACCGAATAGTACCTTAATATTACCTCATAATATCTTGGTAAATTTGGGTACTAGTTCAAGTAGTTCGGGAGCCAAACTAAGTCGGTTCAGTAGCCCAAATTCTAGCACCCACTGGGGTGATGTTAGTCGATTTGGCACCATTTAGGGGGCCTGATTCAATGATAATTTCATGGTGTTTTTGGCCACCATTTCATAGGTTGATAATTCAACCTTAGTACTTGATGATATAATCAGGTCGGTTGTTGGTTCAACAAATTTAGGACCGGTTCAATCTATTTTCTTAGACAGCCATATTCAGCATCAGCAAGGATACTGGGGCTAATTTTGGTGCTGTTTAGGGACCCGGTTCAGTAATCAAATTAAATGATTTTAGGCGGTCGTTTCACTGGTAGGTAAGTTAGCCTCAGTACATGATACTGTGGCTGGGCCGACTGCTGGTTCAGCCGGCAGGGTCCGGTTTAGTCAGCTTTCCCCAAGCTGCCAAATATGGCATCAGCAAGGATGCAAAGGGGCCGGTTCTATATTATTGCTTTTATGGTCAATTTGAGATCAGGTCTTGACCGGTTCAGTGAATCTTCTTACAACCAAGCGACTCATTTTTAAGAATTTGTCTAATTTATTGCCAGTTCAAGCTGATATTTCAGCCGATTTGGGTCAGAATTGTAACCGGAGATTCTGCATAAGTAATGTTCTGATGTAGCCAGTTTCTGTTTCTATTTTAGTGACCATTTCATGATTGGTTCGGGGCTAATTTATACAGGGTGACACTTGAATATCACCACAAGAAAATTAGGTCAATATGGCTGCCAAAACAACCAATTTGGGGCCCAGCTCATAGGCTACAAATTTAAATATCAGCAGGATTACTGAGGTTGGTCTGGTTGCTGATGTGAAACCCGGTTCAATGACCGGTTCAGCCCATTTTCCTGAGCCGATTGGTCACAACATCAATAAGAGGTTAAGCTCGTTGGTAACCGAATTTGAACTAGTTTGGTAACCATTTGATAGCTGGTTCAATCGACTTACAATAGCTGGTACAGCTACTGGTTTGGGCACAATATCTCAGCCGAGTATACTTCATGCTAAATTGATGATATGGCCAAAAACATCAAGTAAATTAATTATTAGAGCAATAGTAGTTAAGGGAAATAACAACAAACAGCAACAATTGAAGAACGATTTTAAGTATACTTGCCAAATATTCAGCTAAATTCTCTTATTGCCTTTGGTTCTGCTTCTTCTTGTCTTTCTGTTTTTCTCTCCTTCCTCTCTCAGTTTCCTTCTTTTCTTCCCTCACGGTTCCCTATTCTATTTCTTCTTCCTCACGTCTCTCTTATACAGAAACAAAGGCAAAGATGATTCATCAATAGCTGCCAACCCACCCGAAACCTTTTCCCTCAACCAGCCGGGTGTCTCTTTATTATTTTGCTGATTCATCCTATTTTGCTGGTTTGGCTTCCTTTAAATTTTCCCTGTTGGTGAGCTATTATTGGTTGTTGATGTCGCTGAGGTGTGAGGCTAATTGGAGCTGCAACCATGGAGTTGCTGCTGGTCTGTGCAAAGCTGCAGCCATGGAGATCAGCTGCCAAAAGAAAGCTGCTGTCGTGTGAGCTGCTGCAGCCATGGAAAGCAGCCAAAATAAGCAGCCGTGTTGCAGCTTCTCTCTCTATATTATGCTGCTAATTTGTTGCTGAAGTAAGGCTGCTGTAAGCTGATTTTATTTATTCTTAATTTGGCTAAGTATCGTGGAAGCTGCTGCCGTGTATATATTTTGGCTGGAGGAATGCGGATTTTGGTGTTGTTGGCTGTTGCCGTGGAGATGCTTATTTCCTATAAAATATTTGGAGTGTGAGGCCCGTGTGGCAGCTATGGTCTTATGCCAAGTGTGTGCTGATTTCTCCTATGGAATATTGGGGAGAGTATAATGCTGTCGTGGGCCCTATTCTTGCCGAAATATTGCAGAATTCTTGGTATCCTACTGCTGCAGTGAGCCTTGCTGAATTTCCTAGAAATTCAGCTAAGCGTGTGTGTTTGTGTGCATTATGGTGCTGCTGAATTCAGCTTAATTTGGGGCTACTTGGGTGGTGCGGTAGGCTACCAGGTTATGTCAGGTGCTGAATTTAATTTGTGTTATTCTGAATTAGCCGAGCTAAATTCGGTTATTAATCGGGTGAAAATTTTATAGCTGGGTGTCCCTTTATTATTTTGCTGATTCATCCTATTTTATTGGTTTGGCTTCCTTTAAATTTTGCCTGGTGGTGAGGTATTATTGGTTGTTGATGTTGCTGAAGTGTGAGGCTAATTGGAGCTGTAGCCGTGGAGTTGCTGCTGTCGTGTGAGCTGCTGCAGCCGTGGAGAGCAGCCAAAATAAGCAGCCATGTTGCAGCTTCTCTTTCCATACTATGCTGCTAATTTGTTGCTGAAGTAAGGCCGCTGTAAGATGTTTTTATTTATTCTTGATTTGGCTAAGTATCGTGGAAGCTGCTGCCGTGTAAATATTTTGGCTGGAGGAATGCTGATTTTGGTGTTGTTGGCTATTGCCGTCGAGATGCCTATTTCCTATGAAATATTTGGAGTGTGAGGCCCGTGTGGCAGCTGTGGTCTTATTCCAAGTGTGTGCTGATTTCTCCTATGGAATATTGGGGAGAATATAATGCTGTCGTGGGCCCTATTCTTGCTGAAATATTGCAGAATTCTTAGTATACTACTGCTGCCGTTAACCCTGATGAATTTCCTAGAAATTCAGCCAAGTGTGTGTGTGTGTCTGTGTGCATTCTTGTGCTGCTGAATTCAGCTTAATTCGGGGCTGCTCGGGTGATGCGGCAGGCTGCCGGGCTGTGTGGGGTGCTGAATTTAATTTGTGCTATTCTTAATTAGCCAGGCTAAATTCGGTTATTAATCAGATGAAAACTTGGTGACCGGGCTATCTTTTTATTATCCCAAAATCACTCTAGTTGATTACCAGTCAATTTTGGTGGCCGGGCTGCCTTTTTATTAGCCATGATTAAATTCAAGTTTATCAGATAATTTTTCGTGTTATCGTTTTGTCCCGTTGTAAACCTTTAGCTTCCGAGTTTATAACATAATCAATATAACAAATCTTGATTTTAACTGAAATCTTTAAGTCAGTAGAAGTCTCCAAGTCTATATTTTAATTTCAATAGTTTCCGGATATCGAACCCTTAAATTTTTCTACATCCTTTGACCTTAATTATTTATGATTTGTGGAGAAACATTTGCAGGAAGAAGCCATGTGGGAATGAGAGGATGAGATTCGAGACAAGTATCCTCATCTTTTCCATCATTAAGGTATGTAATCTTATTCAAATTTTGAGGACGAAATTTTATAAGAATGGTAGGATTGTAAGGTTCGAGATTTCACAATCATGCAAATCATAATTAAACTAGCTAAGCTAGTATATGTAAAATTGAGGTTAATGAATGTGGAAAATAAATTGGGAAAAGAGGTAAAAACCTGGAAGCTGAAGGCTCGCCTTTAAATGCAGCAGCAGCACAAAAATTAATCGGCGGGGCAGGTTAACGGAATTTAATCTAATCATATTTTAACAGGGCGAAACCGGGCAACAACACTTAGAATTTATACATTCAGCCGGGACAGCAAAAATGGGGCAGCAGTGACATCCGGGTAGCAGCATATAAATCTGATAATTCAACATTTGGGCAGTGGCAAAATAAGATAATCCAGCACACAGCAGCACGGCAGCGGCAGAAATCAGCAATATTTAAGGACCAACTAAACAGCAACAACAAGACAGCAGCATGCTTCAGCAAAAATTCACGAGAAGCTGATGATTCAACTAAATCAAGGCAACAACACAGCAGCAGGCAGCAGCAACATACAAGTGATTCAACAAAATTAAAGGGCACTAATCTGATTTATGGAGATAAGCTGGCAGCAGCTCAACCAAGCAGGGATGATTCAGCAAAAGCCACCACCTTGAATAAATTCACGCTTCTTGTAACAAGAGGTGAGAAGGAGCAAACCGAAAGGGAGAAGAGAAGGGAAAAACCGAGTAGGAGAGAGAGGTGAAGGAAAGGATTTTTGGGTAAATTAAATTTAGGCAACTGCACCTGGGCTTTTCCTTCACTTACTGCTAATCCTTGCTGTTATCTTTAAGTATTGTTTGGTCCATTACTTATTTTCTTTGTTGCAACACATATTGAAGCATATATGTTTTGCTGATTTTCATTAAAATCTGAAATCCCATTTGCTGAGTCCTGATTTTCCAAGATAAAGCATGCTATCCCACGTTTGAATCATCCACTGAATTACTGTTCCAGCTTTGTTAAAATTTGATTTAAACTTTGATTTTGAAGCACGTTGTGCTGTATTTCCATATTGTTGAATGGCTGATGCTAAAATTCAGTTTAAAGGCTTTGCTGAAATTTTTAACCGGTTGCTGCATCACTTGCTGATTCTGATTTTTTCTCTATTTTGCTGTGGCTTATTATAATCCTATATTTATAATTGCTGTGTCACATGTTGCTCCTACTTACTGAAACATATTTAAGCTGAAATTATGTGCCTTAATCTGCAATTACCCCTGCTAATTCAAATTGAAGTATGGCCGATGCTGAAATCCTGTTTTCTTGCATCATAATTGATGATTTTCCAAGTATGCTGTTGCCGTAATAATATTGCTGTAATCTGAATTTTTTAAGTTACTAATTTTTAAAACTACTAATATTTAAAGCTGAAAACAGGTTGCTGATCTTCAATCTGCTGAAATTTTATATTATACTTCGCTGAAAATCTGTTGTATGCTTCGCCCAAAATCTGGACTATGTTTTGCTAATTTTCCTTACAAGTTGCGGTACTAAGTTTACTAATTTTTGAAGCTGAATATATTATGAAAATATGATGCTACTGGAATTTGAAGTACTGATTTTGTTGGAGCTAAGTTAATGATTAGAAACTCTACAATATGGTATGAATTATGTTCATTTTCTCCTGGAGTTGAGAAAATTAAAAATAACTAATAAAAAATATACAGTTTTCACAAAAAATTTAAAAGGAATTAAAAAAACTAAACCAATTATTGATCGACAGATAATATATTTTGACATGCCGTAGTATATTATAGTAAAAGATCATTGTCTAATTCGGTACCACAAGGTTTTGATTGGTTTTGGCCCAGTCTACAGAGAGATAATATATAGATGGACCACCTCCAGGTCCTTGAATAGGAAAATTGACTTTTGATTGTGTAGAGAAAAAATACAATCTAGGTTTTTATTGACCGCTCTTTTAGTTAGTAAGGTCTAGTGACTCTCGTCTCTTAAGAAAAGTAAGTTTTTAGTATATTTTGACAAATAAGAATAAGAAAGAACAAAAAACATCTATAATAAAGAAAGGATAAAAAAAGAACAAAATAAGGAATCAAAAAAAGAATTGCATAAGTATTCTGATCATGTTTTAACTTATTACATTCTATGATGATATATATTCCTACTATTATATTTTAAGTGAAAAGATTGAATAGTCTTTGCTATATATTTTACATTGTTGAGTATTTAGCTCACTTTCTTGCTATTTTATTAACCCTTTATATGATTCACACGAGTTTATATCTGACAAATTGGAGTGAAGTTTGAAGTATTTAGTTTATACCTCTCGACTTATCATTTTTACCAACTTACATTTTTAGAATAGTATAAAATGTATTTAGTTTTATTGTGTAGTTGACCCTAGATGTCAATTGAAAAGGATATAATGTAAAAAGTATCTGGATAAATTTTGATGACTATAAGAGGTACAATATATCTTGGTAATGATTCAGTAGATATTATTACTTCCACAGGTTTGTATATGATTGATTTTAGCAGGTATCTTTCTTTAACATGAGCTAGTATCATACTATTGTTGGATTGATGTCAAAGTCATAAATGACGTGACGATATATTTGGATCTTATGTATATTGACATTATTATTTATATACAGAAAATTTGAGTAGTTATAGTTAGTAAGGTCTACTGACCTTCGTCTCTTAAAAAAAATAAGTTTTTAGTATATTTTGACAAATAAGAAAAAGAAAGAACAAAAAACATCTATAATAAAGAAAGAATAAGAAAAGAACAAAATCAGGAATCAAAAAAAGAATTGCACAAGTATTCTGACCATGTTTTAACTTATTACATTCTATGATGATGTCTATTCCTACTATTATATTTTAAGTGAAAAGATTGAATGGTCTTTGCTATATATTTTACCTTGTTGAGTATTTAGTTTACTTTCTTATTATTTTATTAACCCTTTAGATGATTCGTACGAGTTTATACCTGACGAGCTAAAGTGAAGTTTGAAGTGTTTAGTTTAGACCTCTAGAGTTATTATTTTTGCCAACTTACATTTTTGGAATAATATATCATGTATTTAGTTTTATTTTATAGTTGACCCTAGATGTCGATTAAAAAGGATATAATATAAAAAGTATCTGGATAAATTTTGATGACTATATAAGGTACAAAATATCTTGGTAATGATTCAGTAGATATTATTGCTTCCACAGGTTTGTATATAATTGATTTTAGCAGGTATCTTTTCTTAACATGAGCTAGCGTCATACTGTTGTTAGACTGATGTCAAAGCCATAAATGACGTGGCGATATATTTGGATCTTATGTATATTGACATTATTATTTATGTACAGAAAATTTGAGTATTTATAGGAAAGACTCACATTCCATTGATTATGATATATTTAACTAGTAATATAAATGATTAAAAGATAATATATTATGAATAAGATTAATGACAGGTTAGGACGTGACAAGTCACAAAAACAACATTCTAATTCCAAATCTTAGTTAAACCTTAGACTTGGAATTAGAGCAACACATGTTAGGATATTCGTTGAGCACCAATATTATAGACCATCTAAGATCCAATACTAAAATGAACAAATAAGGCATAATCAACTATGTCCAATGCATGTAAATAGAATGTTCCAACTTCTCAAAATGGATCTATTACAATTGTTCTTACCAAAATTAGTCATCGCTAAGTTGTTTCAAATTGTGACTTAGGTCACGCTTGCCAGTTATATCTCGTTGATTGGTGGTGAGATCATACGCAAGGATGAACACAGACTCCCTTTTCTAAATTTAGTTTAGGATAGATGTTTGCAAAATCGAACCAAAGCCTTTTGAGTCATAAGTAATCATGTAGATAAAAACCATGCCAAATGGATGATTTTCCTTTTTTGCACAGTTTCACGATGTGCACAACATGATTCACATAAAACTGACTGAGAGTTCTCCTATTTGTCTCTTGTTCCATTGCATAGTCCATTAAATCATAAATAATCATATTATTAAAAATAAGATAAATGGAGAACTTCATGTTTTTACGTAATTTTATGACATGTACGGTATGATTTATATAAAAGTAATCAAAAATTCCTTAATTTGTCTTGTCTTTTACTACATAACTTATTGGATCATAAGTAATTATGCAGTTAAAAACTAAGCTAAATAAACTAGTTTACTTTTTTGTGTTATTTTGTGACATGCACAATACGATTTGTAAAAAAGTTATCAGGAGTCTTTTGTGCAAATTTGCAACGTGCACGACACAATTTGAGCAAAAATTGTTAGGAGTTTGCCAATTTGTCTCGTTTTCCATTACATAACCCCATGGGTCATTGGTGATTATGTAGTTGAAAATCAAGTTGAATGGATGACTTTACTTTTTTTGTGTAATTTTGTAACATGCAAGATGCAATTTGAATAAAAGTTATCAAGATTCTCCGATTTGTCTTGCTTTCTATCACAAAGTCCCTTAGAACATAAGTGATAATGTGGTTTCCAACAAAATCCAAGACAGAAAGGACAATTTCATGTTTTTGGGCAATGTTACGAAGTGCACAATACGATTTGCGTAAAAGTTATCTAGAATTTTATAGTTCATATCGTTTTATGCCACATAGCCCATGAGCTTTTTATGTGATCATATGGTTGAAAGCAGGGCCGAATAAACATGACTCTTTTGGGTAATTTTTTTACGTGCACAACGCAATTTGTGCAAAAATTAACAAAAGTTCTCCAATTTATTTAGTTTTTTTCCATACCATCCTTGAGTTATAAATAGTCATGTGGTTAAAAATCAAGCTAAACATTGACATGACTATTTCACACAATTTTACAACATGCATGACATGATTTGCGCAACAGTTATCAAAAGTTTTTCAATTTGCCCTCATGTTCCACTATATAGCCCATTGGTTTGGATAAAACTAGGTGAATTAATGGCTTCACTCTTTTATCCAATTTTGTGACATGAAAAATGTGATTTGCACAAAAGTAATGAGGAAATCTCTAATTTATCTCATTTTTCATTGCCTAACCACATAGGTCATAAATTATCATGTGGTTAAAAAGAAAGCAATGACTTCATGTTTCTACATAATTTTACAACGTACACAATATAATTTAGACAGAAAGTTATTAGAGAGTTTTTCAATTCATCTTATTTTCTACCATGTAACCTAGTGAATCATAAAGACCAATTCACATTTTCACACAATTTTGCAATATGCATGACTCGATTTGTGGAAAAGTTAATGTGAGTTCTCTAATTTATGTGATTGTTTTCCATACAACCCATTGCGTTATAAGTGATCATGTAGTTGAAAGTTAGGTGAACGATTGACTTCAATTTTTTTACTTAATTTTGCAACATACGCAACGCAATTTTTGCAAAATCAATTGGGAGTTATCTGATTCACCTCTTTTTCCACCACCTAGCCCATGACTCATAAGTGACCATGTGGTCAAAAAACAGGCTAAATGAACAACTGCATATTTTTGCACAATTTAGCAATATGCACAACGTGATTTAGACAAAACATTCACAAGAGTTTTGTCATTCATCTCATTTTCCATCGTAGCCCCTTGCTTATAAGTTATCATGTAGTTGAAAATTAGCAATACAGACAACATCTCATTTATGTGCAATTTTATAATGTGCATGACGTAATTTGCACAAAAATTAACACAAGTTTTCTGATTTGTCTTTTTTTTTCTTTTTTTTTTTTGTATAACCAATAGAATCATAAGTGATTGTGTGGTTGAAAACCATTTTGAATGGACAACTTTACTTTTTTACACAATTTTGAGATGTGCACAATGTGATTTGTGCAAACCTTATTAAGAGTTCTCTAATTCCTCTAGTTTTCCAATGCATATCCCCTCAATGCATAAGTGATCACGTAGTTGAAAACTACGTTGAATGGATGACTTGACCTTTTCATATAATTTTGCAACATGAGCAACACGATTCATTTCGATTTTCAAAGTATAGCCTTTGAGATCATAAGTGATTATGTGGTTGAAAACCAAGCAAAATAAACTTCTTCACTTTTTTGAGCAATTTTGTAATGTGCACGATGCAATTTGCAAAGCATTTATCAAGAGTTCTCTAATCCCTCTTGTTTCCACAGTATATCCCCTTGAGTTATAAGTGATCATGTTGTTGAAATCATGCCAAATGAATGACTTGACTTTTTTGCGCAATTTTACGATGTGCAGCACACGATTGTACAAAAATTGTCGAGAATTCTTTGACTCATCTCATTTTATACTGCATAGTTCCTCGAGTAACAAATGTGGTTGAAAACCAACCAAATGAACGACTAGACATTTTTACAAAATTTTGTGACGCACATAACACAATTTGCAAAAAAGAAAAAAAAAATTACCATGAATTTTTCGATTCATGATGTTTTCCACCATATAATCCCTTGGGTCAAAAGTTATTATGTGATTGAAAACCATGCTAGTGAGACTTCACTTTTTTCAATAATTTTGCGACGTAAAAAACATAATTTTTACAACAATTACAGAAAAATCATGAATAAAAGACTTTAGTGACACCACGTGGGATCCTTACGTATGGAAGTTTGATTCATCTAATTCTTTTTATTGATTCATTGGAGTTGTTCTTGATTCGTATTGAATAAATCACATCTTTATCCAATAGATAAGAGCGAGCATATACAAGATCTAAATAATTTAGATAAATGAAAATTTATAAAATCTTAATATAATATACACTTTTCCAATACTAATTCTATATAAGGTGAATTGAGGTTAAAAGATTTTATGATAAAATATTTATAACCCTATAAATATTATGTAGTATTACATCTAGGATATCACGGTGATAAGCACTGGAAGTGACCTAGTCATACTCTGGGAGGAACTATAGAGTAGTTGCATGCCATGAATGCCAAAGACTTTGTGATACCTAGTCAATGAAGGTGTAATTGCATTAATCTTTGGTTCACAATAGCTACCGAGCTATTCAGGAACCACCTTCAAGAAATTTCTAAGATGAAAATAAACTTAATTTATAACCGATGATTATGACATACTAGGTGCACTAACCGACTAACTCCAAAAATTTTCTCACTACTGAATATTTCACTTTGGCTTTGATCTCCCTAGTTGCGGCCCCAAATCCCTTGGTGGTCCTACCCATAGCTAGAGCTTTCCTTCCATTGGTTGACTGAAAATTTAGCAATGAATTTAGGGAAATTGGAAATTCCCAGTGGATGAACCTGAACCATTGAAGGATCACTTTCGAGTGAGGTTGATAGACTGATTCTACACGTAGATCACGAGCAACTTAAACACTGTTTGTATTATGCTCAAGAAACTTTCTCACATAAAATTGGCTTAAGTGCCGGAATGCCACTCGAGTGAGATCTATTCTGCCTCAGTTACAAGCTTGCTGTAGGATTCGCACTAGGTGAAAATCACAGCTTGGGAACTACAAAGTAGGAAATAATTGAAGAATAAGAATAGACAAGCATCACATTCTACAAGGTTCTTATATATTCTAAAATTTCATGGCTTGGAGCATTTGGTTGTAGAACATTCTAGTGACGAGGCAAGGTATAGAGGTTCATCTTCAGAAGCATAGGACTCTTGTTGTCCAGGTTTCCCTCCCTAGCCTCATACATACTCCACACGCTACTCAGCTAATGCTGTTCTCAACTTGATCCCAAATGGTTTTCACAAGAAATCCAGCACTGTTGCCCCCATCCCCCCTCTCTTACGCTCTAGCCTTGATTAAATTCCATCTCTTAGATTGACTGCTTCTAATTCTTAGCATAGCTTGTCAAAATGGAATTCTTAGCATAGCTTGTCAAAATGGAAAATAGGCAATGCAGCCACAGGAAGGGCTTACCAGGGGAGAGCATGCTAAAATAGTAAATGCCTAGTGTTTTTAGGTCACATCTACTGAAGCATTCCGTTAGCAGGAGAATAGAAGAATCACAATAGCTTGGTAATATATGATTTCAGTTGGGGTTTTAAAATATTTAAAATTGCCCAGTATCTTAAATTTTGACGACTCCAACTTAGAAGGAATGTCAGAAAATGGAAAAAATAATAATAATAATAGATCACATGCTAATCAATCGACTTATGCATATCAATCAAGCATAATGCTAGTTATAAACTTCCCACAATCCTCACCTCAGCCTTAATATTAGGAAAGAATCACTTTGGTGGAAATGGGTTGCCAAAACAAGCCATTTATACAGGATCCAATCCCACCATTAAGAACCCAGCAAACACAATCTCATGTTCCAGTGGAAAATCATCTCCCGTTCATTCACCTAATTTTGTTTGGTTAAAGTTACAGCGAAATGCTTCAACCAGTAAATTTCATATTGAAAGAAAACCCGAGGCTTGAGTGTTGTCCCTCCACCGATATGTAATCCCTCAGACCTAGAGCAATTTACATTATTACTGCAGCAGGAACTTTGCCGAAAAAACTCTGCTGGCTCAATTGCTTGAAAATCAACCACACACCCCCCCCCCCCACGGCAAAAAAAAAAAAAAAAAAAAAAACCAGAGAAACCAAGTTTCCTCGACTTTTGAAGGAAGCCACAACTAGCAAATTCTATAACGTCTCAAATAACATTGTTTGGCTCCTGAACAAAAGTAGACAGAAAAGCTGCAACTTCGGTTCCCGTGGTGAAAATGCTGACTAGTCATCATTATCACTATGACAGTATTAGGGCTGCATGATCAATGGTAGTTAGGTAACTAGGTCCCCACCACGATGTGCGTACTAAGATTTAAGCACTACCTGCATCCCTCCCATTCCTAGAAACATTAATGCTATCAACACTAATGCATTAGTTCAAGATCGAAGTTTGCCCTTAGTTGTCTCAAGGGTAGAGGAGTAAGTGTGCAACAGTATCACTGCAATTGCAATGGGATAACTCAATTCTATGCATCCATCCAGTCAAATTGAGTGCTAAAATGATACCTACCCCAAAAAAAGGAGTGCTAAAATACCGCCAAAAAAGGATTATCATACACAATGGATGAATTCTCAGCTGCTTCCCTCCCAAAACCCAGTCCATTAGAAAATTTCTGGTAAGATTTGAACTCGATCCTGCAGAGAATTTTGACTCAAGGAGCATAGAGAAGCACAACCAAATTATCATAGCAAAATGGTGGCTCATCAGTGAGTGAAAATCCTGGACAGCACTTGCTCAGAGAATCTTGCCTGATACCAGCAACGCTGCCCCATGGAGGACTGTCACTGTTGATGAAATATCCCCCCTATAGCAGATTATACATCACAACCTTTAACATGTCTGAAGTTTTTCAAGAAAAAAAAACATGAAAATTAGATTATGATATATTAACAATATATACAATCGTGCATAGTGCAACTGTGCTTCTGCAAATCAAAATTACCAATCTGGCTTTCTCACCTCAAAATGTCAAGGTTGTTTGCCTTGGGAAAATGATCTGAGACGTTTAATCAGGTTTTCTTTCAAGGATTCGGGAATTTCTGAAATAAACACTGCTTTAGCATCAGAAATCAACAATTTCCTGCAACATAATTTAATTTAAATAAATCTTAATTTGTAAATATTAACATATCATGAGCATAGCACATAAAAAATGCTAGGTCATGAAGAAGAAATAGCACAATGTGAAGTATATATGAGAAACTCTCCAAAACATTGCCAGCAAAATTTTAAATCAGAGCATTCAACATTGAAGAAATGGAACTAGTTTCCAGACATATAAACCTCACAATAGCAATATTATGGGTGACCTCCTAGCAAGTTCTCATATTATAGAGGGTGTTGATATAAAGAAGGTAAAGCAGTAAACAAGTGAGCCATGATGTGGAGGCTTGGCGACCATGTGATGGAAAAGGTAAATTTTTACTTTTGCTAAGTTTGCAATACGTGCATTCGAAAGATACATGAGAAGACGAATTATTACTTTAATTACTCAAATAACTATGTTTCATAAGATGTTTTAGTATAACTAAATTGGGGCAACCCAATTTCTTATGCTACAAATGACTATCATGAGTAATAGTCAAACGACTGATATAAAATATACGAGAAATAGAAAATGATTGGAAAGAAAATTAACATCCCAATTTACGCCCCTTTGCTATCACCTATCCTAATGTTCGATCCTGCATGCTACAACCATTATAGTTAATGTGAATAGCACAATTCTCATCTACTGATTGTCCAATAAAAATTAAATTTGCAAATAAATTAGACACAAAAATATCAATAAGAGATTTTTCAAGGTTTCTAACTACAGTAATAGGAAGTGTACTCCCTTTAGCTATCTGAATGTGCTACTCACCATTATATTTAGGAACATCATGGAGAATTTCTGGACTGGCTATCACATGATTGGAAGCCGCAAAATCAATCAACCAATGCCACAAAGACCAAGAGAAAACAGAGCGGAGATTGTTTAATACATGTAATAAACTCAATACAGATAATCCCATATCTCCTTAGCAGTGGAAAACGAGTGAAAATTGTTTACTGTATGTAGTTCCACAAAACTTAGTAACCAGGAAACAAGTCAAGCATCATCACTTCTCCAAAAACTAGGTTCTTTGGACTAGGTAGGAGTTTCAGTCGATCCATCTACATGTTCCCACAATTCCTTTCCCTTAAAAAACATATAAAACAGAAATTCTCATATGGAATAATTTTTTTCCATTAAAACGAACAATAGAATATTTTCCGGACATAGTAAATAAATTAGCACTAAAGCAGAATTATACTCAATTTACTACCAACACAATTTGCGTATCCCAGGTCATGCCAGTACACATACAATCGACAAACCCAAATCAGTGCCAGCACACACACTTTAAGTATTCCCAGATCACAGCCAGCACACACTTCACAAGACGAAACCCACTTTGCTCTCAGGGTACGAAGACAAAGAAAATAAAGAGAGATCTACTCTCACTGAGTCAGAAGCCCAAAGCTTAGGGTTTTGTGCAGTAGTTTCTCACAAATGGAGAGAGTTTATGCAGCCTAAATTTCTCACAAATGAAGAGATCGTACCTCAAAGATGGAAGATACAGAGAATAATACCATGATGATTTTGCAGCCACTCAAATCACAAGCCACTAGAAATGTCGCACCCAGAGAACTTCACAGAAAGTCACGATCGCAGAGCAACAAGGAACACATACGATCCTTTCCAAGGAGATGCAATTTCAAGAAACGGCTGCCCTAGAATGCATAGATATTTCATGAAGCTGGAACTACAATGCTGGAGGAAAAAAAAAACTAGATTCACTATAGAGAGTGCTGTTTAGGATCAATGAGTATGATTCTGACCCCAAAACCAAGAGAACTTTGAAGACCCTAAACTCAAAATAGAGGTTCGTCAATTGTATTACCTTTCTCTGATACCATGATGAGATTGTGTTTAGTTTTGAATGCCTTCCACCAAGTCTCTGATTTCCATTAAATAGCCCAACATTTACGTAATAACATGATTCTAGAATAAAGCTAATAAATGAAAGTGTCTCCTAAATTTAAAACTATAAATATACGAATCTAATCAATACCATATTCTTCCCACTAGTTGCTGATATGCTGCTTGATGTTTGCTAATAGTAATGCTCAGTTTTATTCTTGCCATTAGTGACCTTTTGGGAAACACGACAAAGGTCGCCATGCCATTAGTGACCTTTTTCTTCTCTTACTTCACATAGCTTTTCGTCTCCTTGATAGCTGAAAATTCTCCAAAAGCATGAAAAGCGGAAGACCAAACTGAAGAAAAGAGTTTGCTTTAAGGATTCCACTTAGTTACCATATGGGAAGAAAACCCGGCCCGATAAGAGTGTGAGTGATGATTCTGCATCTCGAAAAGCACCCTCCAAGTTTGACACCAACCTCATCTTATATACGCGAATTTTGCAATCTGCAGGTCCTCAATCTTCACGCAAAAGCAACACAACCTCCTTGCAAACCCAAGGATGGAGAAGGTTTAAGCTTCAGGGATGTTGTTGTGTGGGACAAAGCTAAAAAACACTAATTCTCTTGCCTCGCTTATTACATCAGCTTCTACTATGTACTATTTATGACCAGAGAGGTTCAAATGAGTTTGAGTCTTCTCCTGTGCCATTGGTTGAATCTATGATCACCAAAATTTTCAATATTCTCCCTGACATACTTGCTTCCATGAAGGTCCCTTTGTCCTTGCAAAGCAGGTCCCTAGTGTAACATCCTCGAGCACCCGCTTGTGAATATTCTCCGCTTTGCCACACAGGCACACGGTTTTGTTCCTGACAGACGGCCTCCACTACCCCCAAAACATGTCCCCCAAAGTGGCGCAGCGGCGGCACAACGTGGCGAGATATTGTCCTCTTTGGCCTGGGAGAACTTCCCCGCGTCTCCAGCCATATACAGGCCTCAAGGTTTTCTCCTGGCGAACCCCCAACAAGCTACTAGGACGCATCTACAAGGGAAAGGTCTCCACATCCTTATAAAGGTATGCTTCGTTCACCTCCCCATCCGATATGGGACACCACAATCCACCCCCCTTAGGGAGCCTAGCGTTCGCGCTGGCACACCGAACCGGGCCCCGACTCTAATACCATTTGTAACGTCCTCGGGTCACCCACATGTAGATATTGTCCGCTTTGGGCCAGGAGAACTTCATGGCGTCTCAAGCCAACACATAGCCCGCACGGTTTTATTCCTGGCAGACGGAGTCCACCGCCCCCAAAACACGTCTCCCAGAGTAGTACAGTGTCGGCACAGCGTAGCGAGATATTGTCCTCTTTGGCCTCCTCCTGGCAAGCCTCCACAGGCTCCCAAAATGCGTCCACAAGGGAGAGGTACCCACATCTTTATAAAGCATGCTTCGTTCCCCGCTCCATCCGATGTGGGACTCCACAATTGTGGTGTCCCATATTGGATGGGGAGGTTAACGAAGTATGCCTTTATAAGGATGTGGAGACATTTCCCTTATAGACGCGTCCTAGGAGCCTATGGGGGGTTCGCCAGGAGAAAACCTTCAGGCTTGTGTATAGCTGGAGACGCCGGAAAGTTCTCCCAGGCCAAAGAGAACAATATCTCGCCACGCTGTGCCGCCGCTGTGCCACTCTAGGAGACGTGTTTTGGGGGCGGTGGAGGCCGTATGCCAGGAACAAAACCGTGCATCTGTGTGGCAAAGCAGACAATATTCACAAGCGGGTGCCCAGGGACGTTATAAATAATATCAGAGACAGGTTCGGGCTGCGTGTTAGCTTGAGGCGCCGTGAAGTTCGCCTGGACCAAAGCGGACAATATCTACAGGCGGGTGGCCAGGGGACGTTATAAATGGTATTAGAGCCAGGGCCCAATTCGGTGTGCCAGCGAGGACGCTGGGCCTCTTTGGGAGGGGTGGATTGTGGAGTCCCACATCGGATGAAGAGGGGAACGAAGCGTGCTTTATAAAGACGTGGATACCTCTCCCTTGTGGACGCGTTTTGGGAGCGGTAGACTCCGTCTGCCAGGAACAAAACCGTGCAGGCCGCGTGTTGGCTTAAGACGCCGTGAAGTTCTCCCGACCCAAAGCGGACAATATCTACAGGCGAGTGGCCCGGCGACGTTACAAATGGTATAAGAGCCAGGGCACGGTTCGGTGTACCAGCGAGGACGCTGGGCCTCTTTGAGGGGGATGGACTGTAGAGTCCCACATCGGATGGAGAGGGGAACGAAGCGTGCTTTATAAAGACGTGGATACCTCTCCCTTGTGGACGCGTCTTGGGAGCCTGTAGAGATTCGCCAAGAGAAAACCTTGAGGCCTGGTGGAGGCCAAAGAGGACAATATCTCACCACGCTAAGCCGTCGCTGCGCCACTCTGGGAGAAGCATTTTGGAGGCGGTGGACTCCGTCTACCAAAAACAAAACCGTGCGGGCCGTGTGTTGGCTTGAGACGCCGTGAAGTTCTCCCGGCCCAAACGGACAATATCTACATGCGGGTGACCGGGGCACGTTACACCTAGACTACTCCCCTTTCCAGCCTCTTTCGAGGGCTGTGTGATATGTTCTGATTTTGCCTTCCCAATGAATCTGCTGGGAGGCTGGTGTGTGGGCTGTCTGGAAAGGTTCAGACAGAACAGAAGGCAGTCTTTGATGAATCAAGCATGGTCAAAAGGAGTTGAGAAACATCAGACGTAGAATCCAGCTAGAATTAAACCAAATTCTTGTGTGACAGAGCATGATCAGAAGGCAATTATTGAGACTACTGTAAATCTTTTACCAGCTGAAAAATGCTCAATGTTTCCAATGTCAATTCTCTTGTAAGTTGAGAATGGCAATCAGGCTTGATACCGACATTATCTGCTAGCTTGAGCTGGAGAGACAGATTGGTTCACAGTTGGATACATTTTCTTTTGATGATCGCCTTATACAATGTATCCCAACTGGAGATTTTTTAATAAAAGTTGATATTGTCTGCAGTATATTGGTGAATTTTCTCCACAGCATCACAATTTAAGAAAACGAAGAAGTTGGTGATTCTGTAAGACTTGACAAGCCATGTTTCTGTAATGAGTTTGGGCAGCTAATTAATGCATGTCTTGCTGAAATTCCCCTTGAGACTTCTCTAAGTCTGCAAAAGTTTACTTCTTTAATCGAGAAATTGGCAAATTATGATCATGATACTGTTGATCGGGTTCGAAGAGCAGTCGATATACACCTGAAGGGTCTGTGTTCAGTTTTTTAGAGATTCAGACCATAAATAAAAATATCGGTATCGCTATTAATATTGATATTGGTGACAATATCGGTCGCAACCAAATCAGTATCAAACATATCAGACAATGGGTATTTTTATCGAACATATCGAACGAAAAAAAGTTTCTGAAAATCACAACTTTACAGGGCCGTATCGGCCAATATATCGACTATATCGGTTAATATAGAGACATATCGCAATATTGTCGCGGTATCAAGGAGCCCCGATACCATATCGGCCGATATGTATTGTATTAGTCAATATTTACATCAATGATTCAGACATTTGGCTTCACAAACGTGCTTGGCTGACTGATCCTCTCATCTTTTGTTTCTGTTTGGCCAAAGTAGTAGTCTTTTACCTGAGCATAATTTTTTGGTGTTTACCGTGCAATCCTTACGTAGAGCCCACTGATTTTTGCTGCTTGACCAGATGGTGCATCCAGATCCCTCCAACTTCTGTCATTTGAATTCAATGCCAGGTTTTAGCCCTATCTCCTCTTTGGAATGAATTCAGTTTCTTCACAGCTATTCAGAAGAAGTTGACTTTTAGAGTCAGTCCATATAAAAGTTTTGTTGGACCCATTTCTGAAACTAGGGGCTCCCTGTGTGTGTTTAAAGGATCATTTTTACTGACTCTCCATGAAGCACTGGGTTACAATCCACCAGCATTGGATGTTCATTTTGGCACCTGGGGTGAGGACTAATGGAATCTTGGATTTTTTATGGAAAGGCTATAACATAGATGAAAATACCAATATCAGTATCGATATCGATTATAATTATATCGGTATATGACAAATCGGACAATACGTATCTGTACTAGATATATCAGATAAAAAGAATTCTAAAAATCATAAGTTGATAAAGTCATATGGACTGATATATTAGCCAAATATTGGCTACATTGGTCGATAATTTGAATAATGGTTGACATATCAACTTTGTCGGCTAGTACGAAAACATATCACGATATTACTGCGATATCGGAAAATATGAATATTGTGCGTCCTAATACCAATACATATTAGCCAATATGTATTGTAACGGTCAATATTTCCATTAATGGACGTGATGCGTCCCAAGACCTGGATTATCAAACAAATTAGGCCACCGAATTTAGGCGTCTAACTAAAAGCAGGTCCGGTCTTCATTACTATGAACCTAGATCCTATACATCACAACATATAAACAAGAAGTTAGAGGATGGTAGGACTCGATCCCCAATATATCCTCTAACGCTCAAATCAGTAATCTTTTTTAATCAAATAGAAAGATAATATGAGAAATATGCGTAGATGCATAGATGAAGGGATTGAGTGTACGCAGAGGATTAGACTCAGTTTGGTGAGCTCAACCAAAGAGCGGCATTAGAATTGGAAGGCAATGCTCCATAGGGTACGCTCGGCTAAAGAGCGGCTTAAAGGAAGTGCACTCAGCTAGAAAGTGGCTTAAAGAAGGGTACACCTGATTGAGGAACGACTTAGAGAAAAATGTGTGCTCGACGAGGAGCGGCTTTGAGAAGTGTGCACCCGACTTAGAAGTGGCTTAAAGAGAGAGGTGCTCAACGGGTAGCAGCTTAGAGAAGGGTGTGCCCAACTGAAGAGCGGCTTAGAGAGGTATGCTCGATGGGGAGCGACTTAGAGAGAAGTGTGCTCTACGATGAGCAGCTTTGAGAAATGTGCGCCTGATTGAGGAGCGGCTTGGAGAGAAAAGTGTGCTCGACAAGGAGTGGCTTGGAGAGAAAAGTGTGCTCGACAAGGAGTGGCTTTGAGATGTATGCACCCAACTGAGGAGCAACTTAGAAAGAGAGGTGCGCTAGACAATAAGCGGCCTAGAGAAAGATGTATGCTCGACAAGAAGCGGCTTTGAGAAGTATGCGCCCAACTGAGGAGCGGCTTAGAGAGAGAGGAGCACTTGATGCGGAGCAGCTTCAATAAGGGTGCGCCGAACTGAGGAACAATTTAGAGAGAGGTGTGCGCTCGACAAGGAGTGACTTTGACAAGGGTGCGCGTAATTGAGCGGCAGCTTAGAAGAAGTGCACTCAATTGGGATTGATTTTACAAGCTCTCAGTATGTGCGAATGCCTGAGAGCCGAGAGTGTGCTCTGTTTTCAAGAACTGATTGCTTGGTTGCTCGATCAGTGGCTTCTTTGGGAATTTGAGAGTCAATCCCCTTTTCTTTGGCAGAGAAGGCAAGGTATTTATAGAATGAACGCTGGTTTAGTTTTCCTAGACAGCTGCCTACATGGATCTGTTGAGCTGTCTCAGCAATCACAAAGAGCGATTATGGCAACTGCTGCCGTCCATGAATATTCATTCCGTTGATCGCGGGGCACTGCATGATAACTTGCTGCCTGAGAAGATTTGCTAAGTAGCTATTGCCATTTTGGGGCGATATACAATCATGGGGCCGCCGTATGGAAAGTGCTACCCGCATTAGGGCGCTTAGCTATCAAAGGAATCGTAGAGCTAAATTATAGTAATCATCGTCCAAATATATGCACTAAGTTGCCATGACGTCAGCCAATTCGGGATTGCAACTACCTAGGTAAGCCATTAAATTAGCCCTAATTGCCCGTTTAGTGTCGAATAGTATCGGATCACACTTCACAGATCGACCATTGCACTCACTAGATCTTGGGCTAAGGAGTGCCCTACTAGGCAGTTGTTTCCTGGGCCCCTCTTTCTTCATCTAGCTGGGCTCTCGGCCAACTCATGAATTACTGGACCCCTCACTAGTATCCCATGTCGGGAGGTTTGAATTTTTAACCCCCGGCGCTTTTCTGATGAGACGTTGCCTACAAGTCTTCCTTGCATTACTCCAATATTCTTGCATGGTAGGCACGGGAGGTTCTCCACATGATGGCTGAGGCTTTGCATTGGCGAGATGTCAAGATCTTACGCCTATCCAAGCTACATGCTGATCCTACCGTGCTAGAAGAAATGGAGAGTCGAGTGAAGACTGCCATTGCAGAGGTTCTATAGAGTTAAGAGCGGGCTGCTCACCTCGACCACGAGCTGTCCGAGTCCAAGGTGAGATCCTAAGAGCTCACAAAGGAGAAATTCCCAGAGATAGGAGCCAGTCACTCCGGATCGAATCGGATCGCTCGCCCGAGGATGTGCTTCGGGAGGCCGAGCAGCATCTTGCCGATCTAACTTGGTTAATTCCCCAGAGATAGGAGGGAAGCCTTTGCCATGTTTAACAGAGAGGCTCCCAACCTTAGGATTGTCGCCTACCCGAGTTGTAGGCTTAGGCAGTGCTTTGTTGGACAAACTCTCCTGGTTGCATCTGTACATGATGATTCTCTAATAAATCAGCTAGACCATTGAGATCATTGTTGCTAATGCTTCTTCATTTATATTAAGTTGCTTTGCTCGACACTTGTTCTGTTTTCCGACTGAGCGTTGTTGCTATCATCGTCAGGCTTGGTGGGCAAGGGCCTATTGTAAGAGCCAAGTTTCAAATTTCATAAGCTCACCAATTAATTATGTTAGAACTTAGATTCCGGAAATTCATAACGGCCAAATTATTCTAGAAATCCATACCGGCCAAGAAACCCATTCCGGCAATTTGTCACTCCTCGAAAAAATGATCACTTCGGAAATCCAAACCGGCAAAGTAGTTCATTCCAACAATTATCATTTTGAAAATCCAAACTGGTCAAATAGTCCATTCCGACATTTATCATCCTGGAAATCCAAACCGGCCAAGTAATCTATCCCAGCAATTTCCACTCCGACCTAGAAATCACATATATATATATTTTGTAACATATAAAATATATTATTATAACCTACAAATCTTATCTATTATAAGCTGCAATTCTTATCCATTAATAGTAAATTCGTGGACAGCAATGATTACTACCCAATATTAACCAATTGTCACACCACCTGGAACTCTAAAGCTTAGCTTAATAACTCAACCAAACTAAACTAGTGATTAAGCACTATTAGGGACATCTAAGTTAGCATACTGGCAGCAATTCAGCTTAAGATAAGAGACACTTAAGTTAGCATACGGCAGCAGCTTCAGTTTAAGATAAACTATATATAAGGCTACGTGAGGGAAGGGAAGAACAAGGGAAACTAAAAGTGGAAAAAGAGAAGAAACAATATGATGCGGATATCACATCAAATATTCCAAGAAGATTTTAGAAGATATTATAATTTTATTGACTTTTATTTGTTTTCCTTATTGGACAATATTCTAATTTGATTTTATTATATTCTATTTGATTATAATTTTATTTTTTTACGATTTCTTATTTTTAGGAATAGATAATTTGTCATCAAATTATCTTAGGCCTATTCTTTTCTTTATAAAGATCCTATGCTCTACTTTTTTGAGTATTGGTTGATGAATGAATGTTTGAGAAATTGATTGCAATTGAGCAATTGTGACTTCATTTTCCCTCTCTCCCTTGGTGTATTCTCTTTCTTATCTCTACCCCTCTAATCTTTGTTCTTGTCTCTACCTCTCTATTATTCTTCTCTCTACTTTTCCCCTCCTCCCTGCATCACATTGTGTGGCTGAGAGAGAAGTGAAGGGAAGAAGCAAGCTCAACAAGTCAAGTGATCATGGGCAAGTGTACCTATGCCTTCCTTCCTTGTGTTTATTTGATTAATCCTTTAAGTATTGTTGTTCAAATACTTCAATTTCCTAATTTTTACTGCCATAATATCATGAGAAAATTAAGTTTAAAGAAGAAGAAATGTCGCTGGACCATTTGGTGCTGATTTTGAAATTCCGAACCAAGTATCCAATCAATGACTAAATAACAAATAATAATTAATTCAATAAATACGTCAAGTTCAAATTCTTCTTTTCAGTATACAAAAATATTTTCAGAGTTGAATATTTTACTACAAGTATGAATATTACTTTCAGGCTTAAATATTTTACTGTAAGTATGAATATTGAGTTAGAGCTCTACACTATGTCAACAAATTTGTCAGAAAGATTATTTCTTCTAGAACGAAGAAAATTCATTATCAGTATTAGAAACATATTGTAGAATTTCCATAACAAATTTTGAAGTAAACAACTAGACCAAGGATGGATTAACATATAGTATATTCTGGCATGTTTTTGTATATTATGGTAAAAGATCGACATCTGATAATTCAATTCAATATAACTTAGGCAATTCCAGCCCCGTCTACTAGGTATAAAGGTATGTACCACCCATCTCGGAGTACAAATACAAGCTCCGACCTTAGATTGTGTGGACAGAACACAATCCACCCATCTCGGAGTGCAATACAAGTTCAGGCCTTAGATTGTACGGACAAAACACAATCCAAATTTCAATCAACCACTCCTTTAATTGGTAAGGCCTACTGGCCCTGGTCCCTATAGAAAAGTAAGAAAAGAAAAATTTTCTGCAAAATTTGGGTAAAAGAACAAGAATCAAGACAAGATATTGGAAAAGAATTGCATGTTTTCCGTTCTCTGTAATAATTCTTATGTATGTTATTATGTTTTAACTAAGAAAGTTGCATGATCTTTGTTATATATATTATACATTGTTGAGTATTTAGCTCACTCCCTTACTATTTTACTAACACTTCAGATGGCCCAATCGAGTTCATACCAGACGAACATGAGTGAAGGATAAAGGATGTAGCAGGTATTTTGGAAATGTTATTTTGTCTATCGTTAACCAAGAATGTATGTTGGAAGGAAAACAAACTATACTTGATGTAAACTATCTGGATAAATTTGAGATTTGTTATTCATATGAATATATGACAACTTTATTTTGATCGACACTAGTTGGATCTTGCTTCCGAAAAAATTTTGTATGGTTTTAGCAGGCATCTTTCCTTATTTGGGTTCTGTGCATGATGAAACTATTATATATACATAAAAGGATACAAGAAAAGTTTACATCCTTTTATGATATTAATTGGTAAAAGATAAGTATAGTTAAAAATAAAACTAATGATGAATTAATATGTGGGATGTCACACCTATGATGCCGAGCCCCCACTGCACGAACAGCCCTAGTGATCGCAGGGTCCACAGCTCTACGTGCAATCGGTGTGGAGTGTCTATTAGTGCCACATAATGCTTCTTCTTAGGCAGGGGGCCTCTGGTCTCTATGGGAGTAGTGTGGATTACGCCACTCTGGGCTTTCATCCCGTACTCCATGACTCAATCGGCCCTCCGGCCATGCCTCGGCCCTATCACTTGTTTCCACTCGATCATCGAGGCCGTCAAACCGTTGGATCTTCTCAGTGGGCCATCCTTTCCTCCGATTCCTCCCTTTGGATGCTGTGTTCTGGGAGTTGAAGGATGCAGCCCCCGGCAGTGGTACTCCCAGAGGGGTACAAGCGGTCTGGAGTAGCCTTGACATGGTGTTCATCTCGTCAGCGAGCGCCTGCACCTCAAGGACCAGTCGTTTGTCCCTATCACTACCCACATAGGGGTCATCGCCATGAGATACGACATATCTAGCCAGTGCGCCGACTCATGCCCTAGTATTGATCATGTCTGCCGTTGTGGTTGGACTTTTTAATCGTTTCTCACAGACGGAGTCAATAATACATCCCAAGATCCGAATTACCAAACAAATTAGGGAGCCGCCAAAATTAGGCATCTGACTGGAAGCGGGTTCCATCTTCGTTATTGCGAACCTGAATCCTATACACCACAACTAACAAATAAGACGTCAAAAGATGACAAAACTCACTTCTCAGTATGTCCTCCAATATTCAAGTCAATAATCTTTCTTAGTCGAATAGAAAGATAGGATGAGAAATATGCGTAGATGCATGAATGATGGAATTGAGTGTAGATGAAGGACTAGGCTCAATTTGGTGCACTCAGTTAGGAAGCGACTCTGAAATTTAAGGGCAGTGCTTCGTAGGATGCACTCGGCTAGGGAGCGACTTAAATGAAGTACACTCAATTGGGAGCAGCTTAAATAATGGTGCACCGGATTAAGAAACGGCATAGAGAAGTGCGCTCGACGGAAAGCGGCTTTGAGAAGTGTACGTTGGACTAAAGACTAGCTTAAAGAGAGAGGTGCGCTCAACGAGGAGCGACTTAGAGAAGGGTGTGCCCAACTAAATAGCGGCTTAGAGAGAGACAAGGAGTGACTTAGAGAGAGACAGGGAGTGGCTTAGAGAAGTGTGCGCCTGACTGAAAAGCAACTTAGAGAGAGATGTGCTCGACCGAGAACGACTTTGAGAAGTGTGCACCCAACTGAGCGGCTTAGAGAGAGAGATACACTCGATGGAGAGCGGCTTAGAGAGAGAGGTGCACTCAACAGGGAGCATATTTGAGAAGTGTGCACCCAACTGAGAAGCGGCTTAGAAAGAAATGTACACTCAATGGTGAGCGCCTTTGAGGAGGGTGTGCCCGATTAAGGGGCAGCTTAGAGGAAGTGCGCTCGACCAGGAGCAGCTTTGCAAGCTCTCAGTATGTGCGAATGCCTGAGAGTTGAGAGTGTGCTCTATTTTTGATGACTGATTGCTTGGTTGCTTGATCGGTGGCTTCTTTGGGAATTTAAGAGTCAATCTCCCTTTTCTTTGCGGAGAAGGCGGGGTATTTATAGAGTGAATGTCGATTTAGCATTCCTTGGGCTTCACGGCTGGTGATAGCTACCTACATGGATTTGTTGAGTCACGAGAAGCGATTATCGCAACCACTGTCATCTGTGAATATTCATTCCGTTGATCACAGGAGCACTGCATGGTAACTTGCCGCCTGAGAAGACTTGCCGAGCTGCTATTGCCTTTTTGGGGCGATATACAATCATGGGGCCGCCATATGGAAACTATTGCCCGCATGCGGGCGCTAAGCTGTCATGGCAATTGTGGGCTAAATTATGGTAATTGTCGCCTGAATATATGCACTAAGCTGTCATGACGTCAGCCAATTCAAGGCTGTGGCTATCTATGTAAACCACTGATTAGCTGTAATTGCCCATTTATCGCCGGATGGTATCGGATCACGCTTCCTAGATTAACCCCTGCGCTTGCTAGATCTTGGGCTAAGGGATGCCCTGCTGGGCTGCTACTTCTTAAGCCCTCTTTCTTCTGCTGGTTGGGCAATGGGCCGACCAGTGAATTACCGGACCCATCAAGACAATAGCCAAAGTTATTCTTAGAGCTTATTAGTTGAACAAACTCGATGAAGATGCTTCTTGGGGATGAATTGGAGGAGCTGTAATGCTCTGAGGGTTCTATGACATTACTGTGCCTGGTGCTTTGCCTTGCAAGTTGACAAGGTCTGCAGAAGGGTGAGCTGCTTTACTTGGACTGATGTCCTTTTGAGCTGAGGGCTGTAGACCTTGGTGGAGGTTTTGTTCATTTTCCTTTGTTACAGCTTTGTATTTGATTTGCCAGCTCGGGTATGTCCTAGCCTTTGGGATCCTTACCTGGGTGTTGAAACATTTTGCTATGAGGTTTCACATAAATGCATTCATATTAAGGAGCTGACATTTAAGAAATGGATAAGCATAAAAGGCCTTATTAAGGGGGAGAAAAAAATGTATAGATATAGTGTGTGCGTGTGTTGGTTCAAAGATCTAATAACTGCGATTCTGTTCTCTTTGTATGCATGCTTATTTTAAAATAAAATGGAGAAAACGTTTATGCTTGATTACTTTTTGGCACTGCAAAAATTTGAAAAATATTTGCAATTGAAATATTGCATGCTTGGAAAGAAAAGGGAGAGAAAATTATGGAAAATTCAATTAAATTTTCTCTAGTAAAATAAAAGAGTCTAGGGGTCTAGAAAGGGAAAATATTAATTGATATATTGCAATGAAAGATGGGACTAGCTCTAAAGTTCTAAAATTCTTTCCTATTCCTATTTACATTGTAAATGATTATGTGATTTGATTGCTTAAATCTTTTTGAGATTTCCCAAGGGAGATTTTACATTAAACTTGCATAATTTTTTATTATACTCCTAGCTTATGATACTCCTATATTTCAAATCATCATATGCTTTATTTGCTTAAATCTTTTTTGATTACAACAAAGCGGAGAGATATATGGATTGATGCATATAAATCTTGTGATATCGTTTACATTTTAATCCTTACACTTCATAAATCATCAATAAATTATCACTGCCAAAAGAGAAACATGTAACCTTCAAGATTTCACCCACAGTTTCGATGATAACAAACAAATTGATCGCTTACTAATACTGTCTTAATTTTATGATGATCAAAAGTTTAATTTGCCCAAACTTACAACACTTTCAATTATGCAGAGACCAAACAAAATATACACCCCAATGGCCTATAGCTTGCAGCTTGCAGCCACCTTGCATATATATTTCCCTCTTTTGTGTTTGAATTTAAATTTCTTTACTCAATCAAATTGGAAGGGATTTGAATAAAATCAAAATTTTCAAATAAAATGAAAAATGAGATGGTCAACAATATTTTATGCTGGGAAGTATCAAGAAATGTTTGGAAAGTAAAATCTGGCACATATTTAGTTGCCCCACCACTGAAGTAGTAAGGCATATTCATTGGCTGATTTCTATGTCTTGTTGGCTGAACTCATGCATGGAAATTGGTATCATTTGAATTTAAGTTGGCTAACAAAAAGCAAGAGGTTGCAAACAGCTAGGATATTGTTGTTGCACTTTATTGTGTGAGAGCCCATCGTCTCAGTCTATATATACACACACACAAACAACACTGTGCCTTGATATAAGTGATTTATATACACACAAGAACAACACATATCTTAACATAAGTGAAGGAAAAAAGTGAGGTGGCGGCCAAAGCCAGGAAGAGCCTAAAAGGAGCAAATTATTGAGAGAGATTTCCAAGCAATGTACCAGCATTGACTCATTTTCTCTCTAGAGAGAACCTATTGTAATCTCATTCTTTTGAAGGAGTTATGTGCCTTAGTGTCTAGAATCCCACATCATAAGGGGAAGGAGAGGGAATATGCCTTATAGTAAAACTTAAAACATCTTCATAATAACCAATATTTTCCTCAAAAAGCCCAAGAAAAACCAAACCATGCGGATTCCGGCCCATACCTACAACCTCAAATGAACAATATATTATTGTGTGTTATGTGAACTCAGGTCGCTACACGTTAGGCCTGGGACATGTAGGTACAATCGAACCTGTATAAATCTAGTGTTATCTACTCTCTTTAGTTTACTGCTTTAACTGCATCATTGTTTGCTTTGTCCCAGGGAATAGAACTCCAATGGACTCAACTAGTAAAGTCAAAAATCACCAAATGGGTCAATCTTTTCCTTTTGATTTTCCCATATTCTATTAATTACACAATAAGTTGATCAACACACAAATTTAGTAAAGTTAGAGTTTTTTGATAAAATATGAAACCAACCTAATTGACCACCCTCTTAGATAGTTACAACCACAAAATTTCATGAATAGTTTCTTTCTCACTAAAAAAAAAATTATATATGTAAGTAGAACATGATTTTCCTTGAAAAACACAGTAGAAGTCAAATTCTGAAAAGAATAAAGCAGCCAAATCTAGAAGAATTTTACTAAATACTCAATTACAAGCATAATTGAGCAGAAAACAAGATGGTCAGTTAGATGGAACATCGGGACGTATTGGGCAAGAGACATAAATTATAACAGTTTCAATTTCTTATACACAAAGTGTGAACTAAGAAACTACGAAGCACGGACACCGACACATGACACAGACACGACACGACGCCGACATGCTATTTTTTAAAAATTAAGGACACGTTGGAGATACGCAAACTAAAATTATCGTTTATAATTTTTTTAATTGATGAACAATACTTTTTATACTAGATTTTTGGATTATTATCTTCATTTGTAATGAAAAAATTAAATTATTGTTCAAAGAAAGATTAGCTGTGTTATCACCTCTATTTACTTCACTTCCATATTCGTCTTTTTTTTTTTTTTTTTTCCAAGTCATGACTTTGTATTCTATGAAAATTTAGTAAAAGAAAAGTGTCGCCTACTACGAAAAGAGTCTCTCTTGACTATGAGATAATCCTGGGAAGTAAAGACTATTAACAAGAAAGAAAGAGAGAAGTATGGTTTTAAATTTTTAAAATTATAAAACAGCCCACATTTTTTAAAATTACAAAATGACCGACAGTTTTTAAAAAATAATAAAATTACTCAACGTGTCCAAAGCATATCAGGACTTGTTCAGAGTATGTCCAAAACATATCGGGACGTGTCCAAAACGTGTCTAAAATGTGTTGGAACGTGTCCATAGCGTGTCCAAAATGTGTCGAACAAAAAAATAAATTAACACATGCTGAAATGTGTCTAATACGTGTCCCAACGTGTTCAGAGCGTATCGGTGTCCGATACGTGTTGAATACCGACACTTTGAGGTCGAAAGAGCGTCCGTGCTTCCTAGCTAAGAAATGAGTGGTAACTTTCAAGCATCTACACCTGCAAAGCATTTGCACATCAATGAGCTTTTAGGAAGCTGTCACTTGGCTTACTTTCTGATCTTTACTTAGTAGTCACTTAGGTCAACAAGTCACTCAACACAACTCTTGTTTTTTTTTCCTTTTTCTACCGTTCCTTCCTAGCTCGTATCTTCCTTTTCTTGTACATGCCCTTTGTCATGTTTTCCAAATCAAAAACCCAATTCTATCCTAAGCATTCCCAAAAGCATTTTCTGCAAGAAAATTTTGAAATAACTATATAAAACTTACTTGGATGCACTATTATTTTGTAAATTGCAGTCACCCATATTCAATTTCTTCCATTGTCTCATGTATTGATAAACTTCATACGACCAACTGCAGGTCTGAAGAAGAAGAAAAGCCTCTTTCTCGAGACTGCAGAAGAAAATAAAACATCACAAAGAATAAACAAATAGAAAAGTTGACACAAAAACTGAATGCGAACAGAATTCAAATCGTAAGATGAAGTGGACATATTATATGAAATGCATCCACTTTGATGATCCAAGTGACTACAAAAAATGATTGCCATAAAGAAGTGTCTACAACACCTATAGTAGACATACCTAGGACAAACAGGCTTATATCAAATTTACAATAACTTTATGTCAGACCATATCAAATGAAGACACTACAAGTTTTTACATAATTAGCATAGTGTTAGGTTAGCTACAATAGCAGCAGAACCAGTTGATTAACTTCAGACCAACTTCACAAGCCTGACAACTTAAATTCTTCGTGATTTTAGAAAAGGCTTTTAGTAGGTTTATTGATTAGCAATTAGCTAAGACATATTTCTCAAGGTTAAGATCACCAATCAAATTGATAGATCAATAAAATAAGCATAATTTTAGTACGATGTGACCACTGTCTCCCAATAGTTGTTAGGACACAGATAATTGTTTGGATAATTCACAAGTAAATTTGCTGTTTTCGATAATAAAGAAGTAAAAATTTGAACAATGCAGATGCCAAGAGGGCATCAGTATTTATATGGATATGAGAGACTTACATCATAGTATAGTCATATTATAGCAAAATCGAACAAAATTGAGTGGAAAGAAGGGAAAACCATCAGTGAACAAATGAATATAGTAACCAGTTATGCTAACATTTTACCTGGTTCAAAACTCACTTATTCAAGAAAATATCATCCTTTCCAAACAAACAGACAAGCCAAAGGCACCATAACCTATGAATTATTTGACTTAACAAAAAAAATAAAATAAAAAAAATTGTTCTTATTATCTTATTTTTTCCAAATCATTCCCAAGCCAAAAATTCATCCTTCTGAGTGGCTGCTTGATCCCTTGAAGCACCCAGCTAACACTTCCTTTCTTCTTTTTTTAAACTTTCTCAGATAGGTTAGATAATGAACAGAGTTGATTGATTTGAACCCAGGCCATTGAGCATGGGGCAAAGCACTATACAACTGTTGATTCCCCAAACCTAAAGAAGAATTGCATGCAATCCCAGATGCCCTTACTTGGAACCAATAGATAGTTGACTGATTTGTCTTCCAAGCTGCAAAGAAAGCATCCACTAAAAAGTTACTCTTTTGCAGATTATAAAGAATCAAATGTGTTTCTCAAACTGCTTCAAAGAGATCTATAGCTGTGCAGCAGACTCCAAGATCAGTTCCCAAGGAAATACAAACTCAATCATAAAAAGAGCCAAGTATGTTCATGCTTCCAGAAAAGATACCTCATTTGCATAAAGCCCTAAGTGTAGAATGAAGAAGAACAAATAAAGAAAACAGAGAGGAGAGATTCAGAAGAGGTTTGGGAAGAGAAAGCCTAACTGATGTAGGGAAGGGTAAGTAGGGAAAAGAGACAGAGGGGTAGAGACAAAAATAGAAATCAGAGTGATAGAGACAAAAACAAAGATCAGAGGGGTAGAGACAATAATAAATATCAGAGGGATAAAGACAAGAAAGAAATGAAACCAAAGGAGAGGGGGGAAGAAAATCACAATACTCAATTGCATTCAATTTCTCAAGCATTCATGTATGTCTTAAATAATAAAAGTAGCGTCCTTATATAAAGAACTCAAATCCTAGGCTAAGTTGGAAAGAAATATAACTTACTAACTAAATATGACTTAAGTTCCAAAAAAAAAAAAAATCTCATTCAAATAAAAGTAAATCAAATAAAATCGCAATATAATAAAAACAAATAAAATCATAATCTTTTAAATAAAATCAAAGGGAATCAAAGTAAATCTCTTCTAATTTAATCTAATTTGAATGTCCGTATCAATTCTCCCCGGGTGGTTGGGACTCGACCCCATCAAGTAAGACCTCTACAATCAATCCCCCAACCACAAGTTAGCGGCAAGTGCAACCCTCCGTTGACGGTAATAGACTCGTGTAAGTGGAGGCTGAAAGCGGACGAAGTGACCAATATCCCCGGAAGGGATTGGACTTAGGCCTGGAAAAGTGCAATCCTACTGACTCTAATAGAACTCCAAAAGATCTGAGTTGAACTGCTGTAGTGCCTCTCGAGAGATCCAGGCATTCCTATATTCTGGTTGGACAACCCAACGGACAAGAAAGCATTAAATCGCCCCATCTATGGTAAACATAATCTAGAGGTGATCTGACCCGCTTGTATGAAACTGCTTTTAATGAGAATTTTCTACCGGGCCGGAGTTTGTCTACTATGTTCTCTTTTTTTTTTCTTACTTTTTTTTTCTCTTCTTTTTTTCTTTTTTTTTCTCCCTCTCTTTTTTTCTCACTCTTTTTTTTCTCTTTTTTTCCTCTTTATGTTTTTTTTCGTGGAGTTGTTTTCGCTCTCTTTTCTTTTTTTTTTTCACTTTTTTTTTAATATTACGCACCTTTGTTTGTCTTTTATTTTTTTTACCTTCCTCGACCTCAATCTCTGGAGCTCAAAGCTCACAAACGCAGAGAGAGAGGAGAGGTGCAGCTGCTCAATGCGCGACCACCCTTTCAGGTGGCGGCTGCAATGGCGATGGCGATGGCGATGGCGACGGCGAAGAAGGCAACAGCGATGGCGAAGAAGACGACAGTGACGGCGAAGAAGATGAACGCAGGCAAAGAAGATGAAGACAAGGATGGAGATGATGACGCGAAGACAAAGTGGTGAAAGGCAAAGAGGATGACGATGAAGGCTCGGCACAACCCAATTCCGATTTGGGACTTCTCTCTCTACTCCTTCTCTCTTTTTTTTTTTTTTCTTTGAAGGAAGGTGGAGACTAGGGTTTTGGTTGGGCTTTGGCACGGGCGTCAGGGTTAAGGTTCTGGGTTTCTTGTCATCTGATGAAGGTGGTCGTTTAGGGTTTCGGGTGTGTATGTAGTATGGTGCGGTTGGGTTTGGGTTTGGGCGTGGTTTGGCTTGACTTGACAACGACTAGAGTGGTGGTAATTGCGGTGGTCAGCGACGGCGTCATGAGGTTGGTTCTCCAGCCTCTGACGGCGGCGGCTCCATTCGACTACAATGGCCAAGTCGTACTTTTCTGCCGCTGTGCTCTCTCCCTCTTTTTTTTTTCAGATACTCATACTCTTTCACTTTTTTTTTTGTCACAATATTTTTTTTTTTTTTACTTTGTAGCAAAAATGGTGCTCTTACAAAAATCACTCTTTTTTTTTTGTTTGGCGATATGAAAAAGAGGTAGTTGAGAAGAATTGTGGCATGGAGGTGGACAATGGTGCTGGTGGACTTAATGGTGTTGCTGGTTGTGGATACATGTTATCTTTCTATTTTTATGCGGGGCTTCTTGAGATGAGAGGAAAGGTACTACTGCTGATCCAGCTACTGCTCCTATTTACACTGAGACTCTTTCTTCTTTCTGGTGCTTATTAAATAGATATGAACCCGCTATCCAAAGCTATACCCCTAGCTAGATTAGATTGTTTGCATAAAGAATGAAAAACACTTTCTTAACTGATCTAATTGTAATGCGGTGCTCTCTCCCTCTTTTTTTTTTTTCAGATAATCATACTCTTTTGTTTTTTTTGTCACAATAAATTTTTTTTTTACTTTGTGGCAGAGATGATGTTCTTACAAAAATCACACTTTTTTTTTTTTTTTTTATTTTGCAATTTGAAAAAGAGGTAGTTGAGAAGAATTGTGGTGTGGAGGTGGGCAATGGTGCTAGTGGACTAGATGGTATTGTTGGTTGTGGGAAGCTATGTGGCGAGTTTTTGATTGCAGAAAGGTGATGTTGCAGGAGTCAAAAGGATAAAATTTTATCTCTGATACCAATTTGATGTAGAGAGGAAAAAGTAGAGAAGAAAGACAGATAGGTAGAGACAAGAATAAAGATCAGAAGGGTAGAGATAAGAACAGAGATCAGAGAGGTAGAGACAAGAAAGAGAAGAAACCAAGGAAAAGAGGGGGAAAGGAAATCACAATACTCAATTGCATTCAATTTCTCAAGCATTCATTCATATCTTAAACAATAGAAATTGGGTCCTCATATAGAGAATCCAAATCCTAAACTAAATTGGAAAGAAATATAATTTACTAACTAAATATGACTTAAGTTTCTAAAATAAAAGAAAATCTCAATCAAATAAAAGTAAATCAAATAAAATCGTAGCATAATAAAAGTAAAAAAAATCACAATATTTTAAATAAAATAAAATCAGAGGGAATCAAAGTAAATTTCTTCTAATTTGGTATAATTTGGATATCCGCATCACTAACCGATGATGAAGATTCAGTAACAAAAGATGAGTCTTCCAGTTTCTGTCATAAACTTCCAATTCCTACACTGGCTTATTTATATAATACACCAATCACACTCAGACATTCAGTCATCAATCACTCCCAGCCACTCATTCACCACCTACTTCAATTAACTCTCTATTTCTGCAGGTTGTGAATTCGGTTGCCTACTTCAGTTACTGAAGTCCCTTCGCTAGATAGCTGGTACCCAGTTACCTTTTCCGGTGTTGTGGTGTTGGCTTCTGCTGTTATTACTGATGTGAAGCCTCATGCAGCTGTTATTGCTGATGTGTATGCCTTATTATGTGACTATTGCCAATAGGTTTGAATGCCCTCGATTGAGGTTTTTCTTCTTATTAAATATCAAGTTTCTTCCCTAATTACAGCCACCACATCCCCAAATTACATCCTAATTATAATCAATTATAATTAATTGCAATCAATTAAAATTTTCACAAAGTAACATATATACAATTATGACAACTATCATTTTACGGATCCTACTAACATTGCCCCTCAAATTGAGGCTACTAATCAAAAAGCATCAATTTATCAATCATAAATTGAAATCATTGCCGTGATAGAGCTTTGGCAAAAAAGTTCATTGAAAATAAGTAGAGATGTGATGAAGAGTGATCACATATTGGTCAAGTGCTTCACAAATATAATGGCAATCTACTTCATATACTTCACGCGCTTATGAAAGACCAGATTTGTGACAATTGGAATAACACTTATGTTATCAGCATGAAGGGAAATAGAATTAAGCTATGAAATGCCAAGTTCACCCAACAAGCCCTTCAACCAAACAATCTCTGAACAAGTTGAAGACATCCAACAATACTTAGACTCGGTGGAAGATTTCCATACCTAAGTTTGCTACTTACTTTTCCAAAAAATAATAACATCACCAATAAACATATACTATCTAGCAACCGAATAACGAGTATCGGCACAACCAACCAAATCAGCATCACTAAATCCCATTTGCTCGAGAAAATTCCCAATCGGAAAGAATAATCCTTAACGAAAGATCCCTTCATGCATCAAACAATATGTTTTACAGCTGCCAAGTGAGTATGTCTAAGCTCCTGCATAAACTAACTCATCTACTAGACTTCAAAAGAGATATTAAGCCGAGTAATTGTCAAGTAATTCAAACTTTTCACAAGTTGCCAATACATAGATGGATCAGATAGTAAATCTCCTTCCTCCCATCAAAACTTTAAATTAACCACTATAGGTATAAAAACCGAATTTAAAACTTAAAGACTAGACAAAGTAATAATCTCCTACGTATACTTGTGTTAGTGTAAAAGAATGCCCAGAGAAATAAGTTGAACCTTAAGGCTAAGCATTTACAACAGCAAATCAAGATCCTTCATATGAAAAAAAAGTCTTGAGGTGCTACTATAGTTGCTCAATCAAATGGGGGTTAAATCTAATTATAACAATATTATACACACATAAAAATAGTGCAGCTCCAATAGTGATCTTTTGAAGAAAAAATAAAGAATCAAACTGACTTTGAGTAAAATTGAAATCAAGAACAAGGGAACGAAATTTATCAAAACATACTTGTGGGACCTACTTTAAGCCATACAAGGAATGTTTAGCTTACAAACCTTAGAGAAATGATGAGTAAACATGCCAGAATGATAAGTCATATAGATTTCTTCTTTTAAATCCCCATATAAGATGTATTCTTAACAACCATCTATCGAATGGGACATCCTTTTGAATTGGTACTACCCACAATTATACACATAGTAGTCATTTAAGCTATTGGCATAAAAGTTTCTTTATAATCAATACCATATTCCCGACGATTGCAAAGTGCCACTAAACATGCTTTATATATTTCGAAAGAACCATCAGGCCACAGCTTAATGTTATATATTCGTTTGCATCAAATAGGCTTAACTCTAAAGAGACATAATATGATATCACTAGTGTGGTCGTCTTGAAAAGCTTGAATCTTGTTTTGCGTAACTTATAGCCAGCACTTTTATGTAGAAGTTTGATAATGAAACAAATGTACAAAAGTAGTATTCAAAGTTGCCTAATAAGCAGTATGAGAAAAGTCGTATCTATTGGGAGAACAAGTAATCCAAGTTGACCTATAAGGTGTAGGCGCAGTGGAATCAGACAATTTAGGGTCAGAAAGAGGTCGTGGATGGAATCTTTGGTACAAAATGTCTACCTTAAGTCAGTTAATAGAGCACAACATATCATCAAAAGTCAAAAGAATTGCTTAAACGGAATGGTGAATGACCCGAGACTGAAAGGATTGATTTTCAAAAAGACCACATGACATAAAATACAAAACTTATTGGCATCGGCAACATGACAAACAAACCCTTTCAAGGCATTACTATATTCAAGAAATGCACATTTGGTAACTCGAGCTTCAAACTTATGACATTCAATTAGTGATAGAAAAAAAGCAAACACAACCAAATGTATGAAGAGAATGATATTCGGGAACAATTCCAAACAAATGATGATACTGGAAATCATAATACAAAATTTGCAATGGTAAACAATTAATCAAATTAACAACCGTAGATAAAGCATTTACCCAAAATTAGTAAGTACTAATGATTTGACTAGCAAGCTACGAACAACATCTAAAAGATGATGGTTCTCACACTTAGCGACCCCATTTTATTGTGGACTATAAGGACAATAATGTTGGAAAAGAATGCCTTTAGTGGTTAGTTAAGTCTGAAAGTTATTGAACATATACCCCTCCTTGAATATAAGTGTAATATTTTAATATATGTCGAAAATTATATTTCAACATAAGTAATAAAATTTTAAAAGATAGATAGTACCTCATCTTTTGAGTGAAAGAAATATATCCAAAAGAAACGACTATAGTCAACAACGAACTACACAAAACAATTATGGTGAGCATGAGAAATAACTGAACTCATGACCCATATAACGGTATCAAGACTCGTGCAAGCACAACTACCAATGAAAAGCTGAAGCTTTACTTTTACCAAATTTACAAAAAGCACAATCATAAACCATAGAAAAAGATGAAAATGGATCTTTATTGTCCAAATGACCATATTTTATAAGATAAATCAAGATGTTAGAGTTAACATATCCTAATAGTTTATGCTAAATATTACTAATAGTAGTAACATCAGTACAAGTTAATTAAATAATAGTTGGAATAGGAAGCTAAAGAGGAAATAGATATCCCATTTTAGGCTCATTTGCAATCACATTCTTTGGCGCTTGATCCTACACAAGACAACCATTACAATCATAATGAATCACAAAATTAAGATCAACAAATTGTCCAACAGAAATTAAATTTGTAGATAATTCTGGACATACAAAAATGTTATCGAAGTAAAACCCTAGATTTCCAACCATAATGATGGGAAGATAACTGCCATTTGCTACCTGAATATATTTCTCACCATCATTGGTGCAAATATGACGTAAGGCATCTGTACTACCCATCATATGATTCAAGACAACTAGGTCAACCAACAAAGAAGTGAGGAATTTTTGCTTACTTTGCATCCCTGGGCCAGAAAAAGTAGAAATAATCAGTTATTGTACCATATCAGGAGGAAAAGAAGATGAATGAGCATTTGATAGCTGCTTATTGACAGAAAGGACCCAGACACCCATTGAAATAAATTGGATATTAGTGTGCTAGACCCAAGCTTGTCTATTTTGAGACTGAACGCAACAATCTTTAATGGTATGCCCTTCCTTTTTACACTAATTGCAGAATTTCTTACAGCAATTCTCAAAATAAGCCCATACACTTTACAACTATAGCACTATATCTATGAGTTGAACTTTTTGTCCCCGGGCAATATATGCCAAGTTAATCAGCTTGGAAAGTACCGTGTCTTGTGTCATGCTGATTTGTGTGGCTAGACGGTACTCTTCACACAAAATTTGCTCTAAGCATACTTCTTGTAGCATTGCAAGAGCTACCCTAGGGACCTTAGAATTCTAACATATTTACTCCACAAATTAAGAAATCCATCATAGAATTATTCAACATAGAGATTGTCATGTTTGTAGTTAGCAATTTCGAACTCCAATTGAAATTTACAAACATTGTTATCAGGTTATAAATAAGCTTCATATAGTCCCACAATTCTTTAGTAGTAGTAAATAATCAAAAGATTATTAACCTTATAGGGTGGGTTCAATAGATCCCAATAACCAAGAAACAATGCAAGCATCTTTGTTTTCTCATTGACTGAACTATTTTGACTCAATGGGGCCTATAGATAACTCTTCAAAATTCTTTTCTCTTTATAAACATTTTAAATTGGAACTCATGAGTGGAGTAATTCTTTCCATTGAAATGAACAATATAGTCGAGGTCAAAGGTTTGGAAGGCCAACCATAAAAAATATAGCACATGGAGAGAGACAAAGGCACACGCTCCTTTTACTACTAATATGGGGAGAGAGAGAGAGAGAGAGAGAGAGAGAGAAGCTCATAGTGTTTCCTTCTACTACTTTTCCGGTGAGAAAAGGATCCCACAGTTGCATAAAATCAGCCTTAAGGGCTACAAAACGGAATGTATTGCACCCTTTGAGAGAAATGGTGAGCTATCAAGGAGAAAACCAAACGAGATGCTTCCCACGAAATTTCACATCCACGACACAGGAATCCTTCAAATCAAATACTTCAAAAATTAGCAACCAAAATCATCACGAGGTCATGGATTTCCAGAAATCTAAAGATACTCACGATACTCCAAGAAGAAAAAATCAATTGAAATCACTCCATAAAATACTCGAAGATACTTGTGATACTCCATGAAGAAATTGATTGAAATGAAAGTAACACTACAAATCGATCAAAACAAATGAAGAAGGTTCCTTTCTCCTTTTTCTCAGGGGAAACAACTGGCAAACCAACAACCAAAGAAAATAGAAACCAATAGTTTAGGGCCACGATTGATTCCAAAGAGGCTCTAATAATGAGTCAATCGGTCTGAATGTCCTCAATTGAAGGTTTCCATCTCATTAAATGGCAAATTTCTTCCCTAAGCAACCACATTTCTAACTTACATCCTAATTATAATCAATTATAATTAATTACAATCAATTAAAATCATCTTAATAAAAGAACATATATACAATTATGGTAACTATTGTCCTACAGATCCTGCAGACAACTACTCCATCTTCCAACTGGGATTTCAGCTCTAATACATGGAAGTGTCTGCAACAAATTATGCATCTCCTTCATCTCTTCCTCGTTTTGATCCATTCTTTGCAAAACCAGGCTTAAACAGATATCATACTCATCAACTGCAGCATAATCTACAACTGTAATTTTTTTAACAGAGGCCCATTAACAGTGTCTTGGAAACTCAGTTTCAACTCCACATCCTCTCGCCATTTATCTTCCACAAAAAAACGTATCATTTCCAAGCACACGGAACTTGTGGATAGATACCATTCCACCCTTTTAAAAGATAATTCCATAGTGAGCAGCATGGGGATTCTTGGACGGCAGAGCAGTACAGACCAACATTTTGTTGGGTGCTAAACAACACCCATTCTCACTCGCCCCATAAATTGCCTCATTAACCTTACATCACAATTCATTTGCAGTAATGATTATGAAAACATTGTTAAATAGCAGAAATTTTTAACCCCATGGCCCACTTTTCCACCAGCATGGTAATATACCCATCTCACTAATGAAAGAAGTATCTTCATAAGCTCACAGCAGGAAGAGAGAGAGAGAGAGAGAGAAGTATTCCTTCCATTCTTCCACCCACTAATTTCAGAAGATGAAATAGAACATGAAAGTAAGCAAAAGAGAACAGGATGTGCTTCTGATAAGGGCATGTATTAGCTCTGTCAAGATTTGTTCCATACATAAAGAAAATCCAAACTCCAGTAGCATTGTATTTAGCCCCCAAAGATATATCCAAATCAGATATTAAGAATCCTATTGCACCTAAGCACAGATGTCACCCAATTTCTATCACTATTTTCTCCCACCAAAAAATATTCAAACTAGTTTGGGCTTACATTCAACCCTAGATAAGCTTCAAAAGATTCCACTCGTTTGTAACACAAAAAGGAAGTCATCATCAGCGAATCAAAGATGCCAAAGGAAAATAAGAAAAATCGGCCATTCTCGCCCACCATAAAATCTGCTACTAAGTTCCTTAAATCACCTTTGAGATGAATCAACACAATACTTCCATGATACAAAGAAAAAGGACAAAGCAGGATCCCTCCAAGTGCCTTCTAAAGAAAGGGAAGAACCATATGTTACCCCTTAATTATAATCTCCTCAATTTTCAACTTTAAATGGAACTAACTTGCCATAAAAGGAAGGTGCTAATATCTAATTTATGCTTTTGCCAATTTTTCCCTTCGACATTTCATTACAAAAAGCCAAAAGTATTCCAACAATTCCAAGAAGAGGCCACAGGCAATCCTTTTCTCTCCTCAAAACTCAAATAGTCAATGATTATATTGATAAAGTATGATAGACGAAATAAACATTGCTTTTTACAATAGAAGTAGATATTAAAATTAGATGGACTAAAAGGTATTTCCACAAATCTCCACTTCTATAATTTCACGTGTCATCAAAAAAATCAAATGATCACAAACCATCTCACTATCTAGCTCACACAAACTTGAGCTGTCTCAATTACTATCTTGCATCAATACATTTAATTGCTTTGGCAATTAAATACTAAATGTGTCCTTCATAATTAAATGCAAAACACTTTGGCAAAGACCAGCATCCACAACAATTACTCATCCTCACAGCAAAGGTCTTAGCAACATCTTCTACAGAAACCACATTAAGCCCGTTCTAACTCCCATATATTTTTTACATAATTTATTCGGAATTTCGGCAATGATATCTCCAACTAACGAGGTCACAAAATAACATTATCCCTCACTGTTTGCATTGTTGGAAAAATGCAGACTTAGATCCATCTAGTCTTCATGGTTTGTCACCAATCAGCAAATAGTCTTCAATAAAACTTCCATCCAGAACCCTGTCTTCAACATCTAAAGATCCAGATGCAACTAATCAACTTTCGCCCAAAAAAAAAAAAAAAAAAGACAATTGATTGTAGACACTAGAAACAACATATAGCCCTATCCACATTCAAAGTCTTCATAAATAATCCAAGTAACATCCAATTGAGTAACATCATTATATCTCAAATGAGCATCACAATCCTACCTCTAATCAATGGATTTTTTTTCAGTTTGAGATTGCTGCTATTGATAGTTAGTCCAGCATTTCTTTAGTCACAATCAGGTTCCGGTATGTTCACCAGGCAGCAAAACTCCTATGTTTCCACTGGGCAATCAACTTCATCCAGAAACTGATTTTTTTTTTTACAATTTCCAATTGATAAATTACTAAACACTTCAGGTTGCAATTTCTCAGCTTCACTTTTAAGAATTTCTTATGTTTTGTTGTTTTAAGTAATATAAGCATGTTAATTTCCAACTTTTTTATATTTTGTAGTTTTGTGCCTGGAGCCTTGGACACATAAATACAAGTATCAACACTCATTCCAAATGGAATAACATAGGGATACATTCATACATTGGCATTTTATCAAACAAGTACTTAAATAAATATTTCACTTTAGAAATACAATAATTATTACGTGCACTGTGTCACTCAAGCCATCTCTTGGAGAGTTTCTATGCCAGAGCCCAAGTTGACATGCAACATAAAAGTAAGTGGCCATGAACATGAAGAAAACATTAAATAACTAAATCTATTCATTTCCGGCACGGGGAGGTCATACATACACTTCTTTGAAGTCTTCAAGTCTCTCCCGTGAATAAGAATCTTTTGCAAATAAGATGCATGGATCTGTGTCCTCAGCCTTCCTCTTGGGGCCAGAGATATAAATGTGGCCGTTGTCACCAACATTACGTACTTCACCATTGTGAATCATTTTCCCTCTTGCATCCCCTCCTAAGCCACAGTCATGCACATCTGCTTTGACAGCATAGCAAACCCGAGTCTGAACTTGATCATTTCCATTTGCAAAGCAATGTCCATTCTCATCAGGATCATTATGTTTTCTATTTCTATTAGAGTCATTCCAATTTGTCAGTAATGCCGTGCTCCTTTCACTTCGCTCCTCAAACTTTGACTCATCAGCATCCCCCTTCTTTTCCAAGGCTTGGCTCTTATGAACATTGATTTTTCCATTACTGCTGACAGAGACTCTGTTGTCAAGAGAACTTGAAAAGCTACTAAATTTTGTCTGAAGGCTCATAGAAGCCCTATCAACCTTCGTAACAACAGAAAGGCCCTTTCCAGGAGAAGGTTTATTAGATGATTTACTGTTTATTGATTTCAGACGAAACGCAAAATTTGAACTTCTGACCCTTTCACTACCATTGCAAGCATGAGATATAACTCCATTTGTTTGACTGCCATTGCAGTCATTAGACCTTACCACATTTGGGACAAAGGAAGTATGGCCTGGAACAGGCCTTTGGTTAGTTCGAGTGAAGAAAAGAATATAAACTTTCTCAGACAAGACTTCCTGTACTGTTGTAACTGTAACAAAGGAATCATTGCAACAGTACCACTTCCCCATGGCGTCCTACATGAGGAAAAAGAAAAGGGTAAATCATCAAGCAGTTAAAATGGTTAGTTGTCAAAAGTACCATTAAGGACAACAGACTTAAGAACCATCAGATTCAAAAAATGACCTTCACATATGCATAGTAGTGTCCAGACTCGGGTGAGAAGCCTGAATGCACAATGGTACCAAAAAGCCTATACTCAGGATGGGGATCCTGCATCAAACACAACTCTACTTACAAAATGGAAACAATGTAAAAGAATAAATTTTAGAAGAAGCATCAAGCACAAAAAAGGGCAACAATATCCCAAAGATGCGTCCATTTTCTCCACTAACAAAGCACCCATTTAATATTTCTTTTTAAGATTTATTTAGCAGAAACAAAACAGGAGGTGAGAGAGAGAGAGAGAGAGAGAGAAGCATGGTTTAAACTTATTCCCAGTCAAAGATCTGGAAAACATCAACAATCAAACATGCACCCTTTACAGGATCCGTGGTTCAGACCAGGAAAACATCAATGGCACAAATACAATCACAGCACAATGAGGGATTAAGAACTAGACCATACACATCCATTCATGCATACCATGTTCTGATTCTATCACAAATTTAAAATGAATGGTTGATTATAAGAAGATCATTATATTGGATTGACAATTCTTTGTACATCCTTGCTGCTACCCTTTTGCTTAACAAGTAAAACAGTGAACAAAATTCGCTCTGAGGGAATTTTTTCAATGGTCATTTTACCCATCATGCTACCCAGTGGCAAAATTCTAGGATAGAAGTCTAGAACATATAGATATCTACAATAGTTTAGGAATGACGTAGATTCCATGAGGAACAATGGCATAGAATATCCCCTAAACTATGACAATGTTGTGCACTTTACTCCTATACATGAAAGGCATGTAAAGTTTGAGTGCACAAAAATTTCCAGTCACACACTACAGATCCAGAGACCCAGGAAAAAATATCCTTCTATAAGGTCAAGAAGCACTTTTGACAAGACTGCCTATAGCTGAGCAGCGCGGCCCTTGCCTGCCTGGCATAAGGGCAGTTTGCCTAGGCTCAAATTTCTCCTTTGGTTAGCTATTAATGGCAAAACTATGGACTTTGAAAGGCTTATTGGCAAAGGAATTAAGGCTCATTCCAGTTATGTGCTCTACAATAGGGCTAATGAGTCTCATGCGCATATTTTCTTAGACTGCTCTCTCTCTAGAAGTTCAGAGTTTTGTACGGAGTTCTCTTGTTGATACTCAACAATAACCATCCATGGATAGCTGAACCTTGATATATGAAAGCCAACAACAGAGAAAACAGCTCAAACTGAAGATGCATGCTTTTCATGCTGCAGTTGTCTACTTTATTTGCAAGAAAAGGAAAATCAGAACCTTCAATGTGGTTCATGGTTTTGATTGTTAAATTTGGTTTCGATGAACATCGGAAGAGGACTGTTGCTCCTTCCTTCCCTTTCTCCTCATCATATATAATAATAAAATCAATACACTAAGGAAGGAGATACAATCTTGCCTTGATTTCCGTTAATCATATTGATGCATTGGAAGGGGAAATAGAGTAGGGAAGAAAAAGAAAAAGGGGAAAGGGGTGAAGTAGAGAAGAGAATAGAGAAGAAAGAAGCAAAGACTTACGGGGGAAAACGGAGATACACAATCCCTTAATAACAATTTAGTTTGTCAATATCTAATCAAATAATAAAATTATGGCCTTTATATAGAAACACCCTATTCCTAAGCTAATTAGAAATCAAATAGATTTTCCTAATTGATGCCTCCCTATGATAAGAAATTAAAAAAGTACAACCTTCCAAGATATCTTAGGGACTACCAAACTAAATATATCAAAAATCAAAGAGATTTGACAAAATATGAAAACAAATCAAATCAAAAGCAATCAAATCTCGATAAATCTCTAAAATGCTCATTGCTTGCATCAACTCTCTTAGAGTAGCAGACACACGATCCTATGAAATAAGAATACTGAAGCCCATGCTATTAATCTCTCAACCACAAGCTAAATGTTTATGCAGTCCTCCTTGTATGTTTGTAAACATGTGTAAGTGGTGGGTGGAATCTGATAACTCTATCTACCCACATAGAGTGGGAGGAACTCAACTCAAGAGACAGTTGATCTCAAACATGATAGCCCCAAATAGGTTTCCAATATATTAGCATCGAGCTACTGGAAAATCTCCCTAGAAATATAAGCACGTTCTGAATTTGGTCAGCCAATCCAACAAACAAGACAATGTTGAATCTCTCCATCCTTAGTGAACACAATCAACTCAACTAAAATAGCATCAATTTTATCTCCGTAAGTTGGTAAGGTTAGCAATTTCATCAAATTAGACAATGTCCCAATATTCAACTATTTCAACGAACTAAACAATGATCATGATGTGGGTTGAAATTGTGACGGACCGGGTTATTTTCCCTAATAACCCCTCCGTCAATAAACTATTATAATTTAATATTTGATAATTTCTGTAGAAAATTGGGCAGAGTTCCCTTTGTAACTTGAACGTTTACCAAAATACAAGTACCTGTAAGGAACTCTGCACAATATCCACAGATATTATCAAATATTAAATTATAATAGTTTATTGACGGAGGGGTTATTAGGGAAAATAACCCGGTCCGTCACAAAAATTACATTTATAAGCAATTAAATTCTCAATATTAAAAGTATAATAAAAACCAAAATGATATGGAATATCAATAACATAGAAATTTAGTCTAACCCACTATAAAATTTAAAATGGGCCATTACTACAAGCTTATAATTTTGAAAAAGGGCTAGGTAGACAATGTTCTAGTCTAGTCTGAATCATAACATAATCCCCAACACTAAATTCAACATATTTTTTATGCATGTCTGCTTGAAGCTTAAATGATGCACTATTTTCTTCCAATTGTTTGCTGATCTCGACATATAAGTCATGAAGGTGTTCAAATGCTTTGGCCAACATGGAAATACAAGCATACAAAGACATCATAATAAGTACTAAAGATTTCTTAGGTTTATGACCTTGCACAACCTTAAAGGAGTTATTCCTATATACCTATTCATAAAGCTATTATATACAAGCCAGGTAGCATGAAGAATAAATCCCAATTCCTAAGGCTTTCTTAAACTAAACATCTTAATAAATTGTCCAAACTTTGATTAACAACCTCGATTTGGCCATCTGTCTAAAGTGGAATTCAGTAGAAAACTTTAGTTTGATACTAACCATATACCATAAGGTTATCTAAAAGTGACTATTAAAACAAACATCCTATTAGATACGATAGTTTTAGGAAGACCATGCAAATTGACAATCTCAACAAAATATAGTCTAGCAACCTAAGAAATATCAAAAGTTATACTACAAGGAACAAAGTAAACTATTTTAGAGAAACCATCCACAAACACAAATATAGAATAATGCTTTTTAGGGATACGTAAGAATCTTAATACAAAGTCCATATTGACATCCTGCCAAGGACAACTATGGACAAACAAATGGGTGTATAGGTCAGTGTTTTTTTTCTATTTGGCTAGTTGGCATAGTGGACAAATGCTATCTTAGTCACATCTTTTTTTCAAAGTAGGCCAATAAAACTATTGGTTAACCTCATTTATTGTCTTATCATGCCCATAATGACCAGATAGGCTGTCAACATAAACCTCAAATACTACAAAATCAAGAACCAACATCCCAAGGATGTAAAGTTTATTGGCTCAAAATAAATAATCGTCTTGAATGTGAAAACCATCAGTGGTGTCAGATTGTCTGCTTTGCATAACTAGAAAGATCTTTCTAAAATCAGGCCTAGTCACGCATTCTTTCTTGAGCATTTCAAAAATCAAACCACCTTAGCTTAAATGATAGATAACAAGGACACTCAACAATTTAAGATATTCTATCGCTTAGTTCTCAACTCCTTTCTAATGTTTTAGCACAAAAGATAAGGCTTGCAATTATTCAACATAACAACCATGGCTATGTTTGAATTCATTTGGGAGCTACGGAAAAAGTGAGTATTATGATAAGAATAAAGGACAAACTACTAAAATAACAAATATTGGTGCCAGTGGCATAAGGCCTGTACAATTACATACAAACTCTTCGTCATAAGTATTGTTGCCTAGCATCATATAACTTCTAACAAAAGTAGCAACCAAATGATGTTCCTGACCAAGGACTCCGCTTAAATATACACCTGATGCATCACACTCAACCTCAAATAATATTTTAAAGTCATGGAGCTGCATAACTACACATTCTATCGTCCTCTTTTTGCACTCTTAGAGGCTCTATTAAAGATTAGTCTCATTCAATAATCAAGTACATATTTTGTTAAAATAGATTTACACCTTTCCAAGATTTAGTAATTCTATTCTCAAAAATTAAAGAAACTTGCTATGTCTTTTGTCTGAAATCGTTGTTATAAAAGTTGTAATAGATGGCATTCCCATCTACATCATGTCTAGTGATAACAACGTCGTCAATATAAACCATAAGGTCAGTATAACTCATATTCTTCTATAACTTAAAAGTTGAGTGATCTTTTTAAAAACACTATAGGTCGAACGAAAAAATAACTTCTAAGAATTTACCAACCATTTTCTATATGCTGCTTTAGTCCTTAAAATGTCTTCTTCAATCTGCAAACTAACTCCATTACTCAACTTAAGCAACAAATCCCAAAGGTTGTTCCATGTGAACTTTTTCAAGTAATTCACTATTAAGAAATGTGTTCTTAATGTCCAATTGAAATAAAGACCAATCAAAGATAGTCGTAAAAAAACTAAGAATTTAAATAGAGACAACTTAGCCACATGCAAGAAAATTTCATCATAGTCAATACCATAGGTTTATGTACAGCATTTAGCAACCAATAGAGTTTTCACACAATAAACTAAGTCATCAAGATTAAATTTAGGAACAAAAACCCACTTGCAACCAATAGTCCAAGTGCCATACGGTAAAGGAACGAGTACCCACATTTCATTGTCATGCATAGGTGACATTTCTAATTCCATAGAGTTCCTCCACCCGAGATTGAATAATGCATCCCTTATAATCCCAAAAACAACCGTGCTAAAAAGCTGAGGTGTGACACTTGAAGGATGATGAAAAAGAATCAACAGAGAAATTGCGTCATATGATAGTGTGTGACATATGATAGTGTGTGACACATGCATGTTTACCTTTGGGAAGAGCAATGGGTAGAGAATCGATGTAGTTGCAAGATTTGAAGATGGTAAAGAGATTGGCGAGAGCACAATAGTGTACTGTAGTCAAGTATAAACATGTAAATAATGAGACGGATCATGGTTGTCTATGTGAGGGAGTGATTAGACAGGTGAATTTAGTCAGTTTGACTGAATTCTTCTCCCTGGCCCTTCTCCATATAGCCAGTGTTCCGTATTCTTTTTTCGACGGTTTGACTAAAAACAGGATTTAGGAATGAAAATGAAAAAAAACAAAAATCAGACAATGCTCGACCTCTTATAAGCGATCGTCGTGATTTTTTGGCAGGCTTGCTTTACCAGTCAAACTTCCTACCCATCTTGCTTCCCATGGAGTGAGACTCTATCTAGATGTAAAGAATCTACCAAAGAGCCCTACTCACCGAAAGGAAATCATAAAAAATCGCATGCAAAACAGAGTACTTCTTAGTTAAAAAAGGACACATCAATAGAAAAATACATAATAGGCATTGGAACATTTGGTTCTACAATAGGGGTTAATGAGAAATAAGGTGTAGACTCATCAAAGGAAACCACACTTATAATGTTTCAAAGTAGCATTGTAATATCAATACCCTTTAAGTGTATAAGTAACCAAAGAAGACACAGTAGAGCAATCATCTAACTTATCAGAACCAAGCCCAAATACATGAACATAACATATCTAACAAAACCTAAGAGGCAATGAAAAGTGTGATGAAGTTGAAGAAGGGAGAGAAAAGTGATGCTCCATTAAAAACAAATGATGGCATATGATTTACGAGATGGCATGTGGTGAGTACAACATCACTCCAAAATTGTTTTAAAAAAATGCACATGACACATAAGGGCTCTAGTAACTTCCAATGAGTGACAATTTTTACATTCAGTGATCTCATTTATTTGAATATACACACTCGAATTCTGATAAGAAATACCTTTAGAAGAGAGGAAGTGAAAATCGACTCATATTCTTTGGCATTATCAAAGCAGAGGATCTAAATTTTGTGTTTGAACTGAGTTTTGGTTTGAGTCTGAAACAATTAGATGATAAAAAGTAACTTATAGCGATTTTCACAAAAGATATCCGAGTTAAATAGAAAAATCATCCATAAAAGTAACAAAATGCTGAAACATATCAACAGAAACATGAATGTATCCCCATACATTGAAGTTAACTAACTCAAATAGTTTAGAAACACAACTAATACTTCTAGAAGGAAATGACACTTAGTGATACTTGCTAAATTGACAAGCCTCATATGGAAGAGACTATACAAAATGAAGACCCTCAATTAGACGAAAATCAATAGGGATAGGTGACCAAGGCAACAATGCCATTGCAAAGGAGATGATATAGACTAGAAGGCCCAATAACGAGAGGCTGGTGAGATGTTAAGGTGATATATACCACCCGCTTTATGCCCTATACCAATCATCTTCTTATCTTGATATCTTAAAAATACGCACATGAAAATGTAAAAACTAACATGACATTATAATGTTTCTGTTGTGATTTGACTAACAATAAGCTAAACAATAAGTCTAGGACATGAAGAATGACAGATAATCATGATTGGGGCTTAGACGGATGTACCATGAGCTTGCAACTTTAGTTTCACAAAATTTGAAAGAGTAGCAAATTTAGAAGAAACAACAGGTTGATAATTAAGAAGAAAAATAGACGAACCAGCTATATATTCATTTTCCTCAAAATCGATAGTCCATAGACTGCAAGTGGAGAAAAAAAACAATGAAATGTAATACCCGATTATGCAATAGTTGCAATGGTGGTAGTTCTTAGAGTTAAATCAGAGTCTAGCACAGAAACAACCTCGGGTGAGGAGTGGGAGATTCCACTGCAAAGACTTTGCGAGCAAAAATACCCAATCTATTATGCAATCCCAACAATAGTCAACAGAGTGACCGATACAACCATAGTTAGTACATTTCTAAGGCTTACAATTGTCTGAGCAACCACTGTTTCTATTGTCATGGCCACCCCATGAAAAACTACCACTAGAATCCTATCCTCTACTAGTATGTGCTCCCGAAAGGAACTAAAACCACTACGAGCAACAAACGTAGAGTAATGTCCACTATGGGAATTTTCTGAGAGAGTAGAGCATTGAATGCAACAGAACACATTGGCCAGGGAAAGATATTCTTGTCCACCAAACATCTAGCCACGAACCACTTTGCAGTCGGATGGAAGACCAAGAAAGGACCTCGAAAAAATTGTATAACATCAATATCCACATGTTTTTCCAGAGCTTTGGGTCTATAGAACAAGTTTATTGCTTTGCAAATGGCTAAGAATTAGTAGCATTCTTCAACACATTTGGTGCCCTTTCAAGGCCAAAATACTATTTGCACTTTGCATAATTTATAAATAAGAGTTACATTAACTACACCGAAGTACATATGTTTGAGACGTTTCCAAATGACTCGGGTAGTTTCAAAAAAGCGTGATGATGCATAGATATGATGATCTATGCCGGCTAGCATCAACCCAAGAATTTCATTGTTTTTCTGATCCTATTGATCATTGTGACAGGTAGTGGACACCTTCATTGGGGAACTTAGATGGTAGTGGGGGTCTCCATGGTGTCAAATAAAAGAATAGGCCATTAAAACTCAGAAAAGTTTCAACTGATCTCGCTCACGAGACCACCAACGTTAAACATTTCAAACTTCGATGGCATAATCAACTCAAAAAACAATATGAATAATATCTCCACACAAATTGGTCACCCTCAGCCAAGCAAACCCCCTTCTTAACCGATAGAAGGATCATATAGAAGCATAAATAGCCTCAGCTAACAACAATGGATGTTTGAACAAGAGGGGTAACTACACAGACAGAAACTCAACAAAGGGACTGGAAAAACAAACCAGCAACAAAAGGAGCAGATCACCAAAGAAGGAACCAACAGACACCTCCCACACTGCTTGAATGTATTGGATAGGGCAACAAAGAAACCAAATAGAACAGATACTACCATCAACACACACAAAAATAAAAAAAAAAGGAACACCAATGAAATATGAAGGCATCTGAAGGAAAATCAAGAACACCAATTAAAAGAGAATACCACCAAATCTGATGGTTATGGCAAAACAAAGGTTACCAAAAAGTTCCTTCCGTACCATCTTTGATGTAGAAAACCACTGACCAACTTCAGTGAGTTTCTATCTTGCTCTCTTACTCGCACTCCTCTTCTGGCTCTCTCTCTCACTCTCGCTCTCTCTCTCTTGTTTTTATTTTTTTTTTTGGGGGAGATGATGCAGGAAAAATTAGGGATGATGGAGAAGCCCTTAGCTCTCTCATACATGTTAAGTTAGGATTTCTATAAATGTGAGAAGATGACTAGTGCTCCTTCATTCCCCTTCTCCTTTTTTTTGGTAAGTTTGGCGGTAACACTATGCTCCTTCCCATTCTCCTCTTTATATAGAATAGTAAAATTAGTAAAATAAGGAAGGAGAGACAAGATAATGAAACATAATAATAACGTTTCAATCTTGCCTTGATTTACATTAATCATACCCTTATCTAATCTACTAATTTCCTTAACAGTGTTCAACAGATTGTAAATCAATTTTGCATAGATAGATATTATATAATTCAAAATTTTCAGTTTTTAAAACTGTATGGCATTTTATACCCATAGATTGTTACTTTGGAAGTAATATAATTGTTAGCTTACCATAGAAAGGATGATAACATTGGAACTAGAAAGAGGGCTAAATTTTTAGGCAATTAGCACTCAAAGGTGAAAATTAATTTCGACAGCAAAACATAATAACAGGGTAAACCTAGGGTCTGAATGTCAGAAAATATAGATTATGAATGGATTTTCAGAGCTAATGGCCATTAATAAGGGTAAGATCAGGTTGGATAAGCTGAGAAGATAGAAGATGCCCCATTGACTCACTCTGGATTTATAAGAGTCATAAAATATGATGGAGTCTCACCATCATCCTGGTGCAAGAGTAGCTAGAAAACCTTGGTAAATTCACCCATGTAATGTTCACTGGATCAGAAACTGTTGTAGCTTGTTTTTCTACATTTAAAGTATGCATTTCTTTTTTAAGTGCCAAACGATATCCTATACTCATACCATGAACTAAGATGTACAAATTCCAGGTACCTTTGGTCTCTTTACCACATTATAGCAATATTTTTCAATATAAAGAACCTCCATAGTTTTTACACAACAAAAATTATTCTAATAACAAGAGAAGTCCAACAATATGGTCAATGGGCCTTACATTGCTCGCTTGCATCCCATCCATTAATAACAATAGCAGTCAATATAGATTAGTATCGAGCCCCCAACACTAATATTTTCTGATACTATAAAAATATCGCAATACATTATCTTATTAATAATATATCATCTGATATAACTGATATACCGGCCAATAAAAGCAGGTCAACTTAATATTTTTAAAAATATTTTTTCTTCTAATATGTCCAATACTGATACATATTGTTTGATATGTCCGATACCGACAAAACTACAACTTATACTGATACCAATATGTTCATCCATAATCCAATCTAAACCATAAGAACCCTATTCCTTAAAAAACCAAACCCGGATCAACCATGATACTTATCTCAGCCCATTTACTTTGTCAAACATGCTAATATAATTGCTTCAGGTTTCGCTTTCACAGAATTGACTACCAGCAAAGTCTAGCCAATGGTGACCTTCAAAGCCAATGGCAACTAATTTGGAAGAAATGTGACTTTTATGGAATCGTGAAAAGCTAAAAAGTACTAAATATTTTGGGGCTTAAGTGTCAGTGTCTGACATGTATCGAACATACTTTGACACAGGTCAAAACTTTTTCGATATTTTTTGGCTCTAACATGTTTTGGACATGTTTCAATATGTGGGTAATTCTATAATTTAAAAAATGAGGTGCATAATATAAATTAGGGAAAATCTAGGCAGTTTTGAAGATATTACAGCACAACTTACTCATATTGGCTCATTACTAACACTTACACTACTACTTCTAAATTTTTAGTAGGGATGACAAAACAAAAAAATATGCATTCTTTATTACTAATTTAGCATAAAATAGAGTTTTTCATCCATTAGTTCTCATATTTATAAGAAAAATTACAAATATATCTCCAACATGCCCTCAATTTTAAAAAAATGTGTTAGTGTCACATCATATGTACATATCCGATGTCAATGTCTATGCTTCTTAGATGACAGGTCATCCATTTTTCTTCCTTCCATCAAAATGAAAAGCCATTGCTTCGGTTTGTAGACACTTATACATTTTATCAGTTAAATTTTGTTTCTAATGTTCTACTTTTTTGCTTCAGCAAGGTAATTTTATAGCTCAAATTATATCATAAACGACTCCCATAAATATGCGAGAAGAGGGAGTATCAATGAATGCCATTAACATAAATAATGCAACAAAATATCAGCACTGTACAATACAAAAGCTAGCTAATTTTGGCTTGACATTCTTCGTCACTCCATGGTGAATCTCATAGTAAGGGCCATAACGAGTACAACAGTTTTCATTGCTTTCGGAAGGCCACATTCTCCATAGCTTTAGATTGAAATGTTTGTCAACTCCATTCCAACTAGATGTAGCCACAAAAGCAGCTTTTAGGACAGATACAGAACTACTCCCATGACATTGGCTGTGCAACCATTGCAGCTCCACAACAACTGAGCCAGAATTTTATGCGTGGCCGCTGCAGTGGTCAATACAGTTTGCATCTAATGAAAGCACAATGAAGAACATGAACACCGTTTCCTATGCATTATATTATAATTGAAACCAATTATTTATGAGCAATAACTTGATAATGCACCAATTGATCTTGAGTTTGAAGTCAGTGATGACAGCTATCCGAACAATTAAGGGATGCCTTGGGATGTCCAATTGTCCCAAACAATCCCTTTCCACTAGACCTCCTCTCCCAAATCTGACAGTCAAAGACTTTAAAAGCACGACTACGATAGCTGTATGACAGATAATCTCCATATCAGTCACCCAAAAATCATTGGACGACTACACCACACACAAGAAACTTCTTCTCAGATAGGTACAACCAATTGAGCTACAAGAAATCAGCTTTAGAGGCCACATTCCAGAATTTAATAATAACAGCCCAATTCCACATAACAACATCTCTCAATCTCAGTCCCCCTTCCATCCTTGGGCAACATATAGCTTCCTAGACCTAATATTTCTTAGAAGGACATTTTTCCAAAACCATAAGAACCTATAGCATCAGTTTGTGTGATCACTTTTTCAGCAGAAAGGACACACATGAAGAGAACACAAAGAGGATAGAAAGAACTGATCGGATCATTTGCAATCTACAACCATAAGAGAGAAGCTTGGTGGTCAAGCTGTGCATAAGATTCAAGACTTATCAATATGAGGAGAGAGACACCCCTAAATATCTCACAGGTAGGACAAGAATTACCAAAAGCAGACAGCATATGTTGCTTGCTTTGAACACACCCCTGAAATACAAGCTGTTTTCAATGTATATAGAAAACAAAAGATCAAAGAATAAAACAATGATGAGCGACAAGAGTGCCCCTATATCACCTATGTAGAACAATCAGAAATCACCAGCAAACACTGGGTAACACACAATTTACCGTGCTCAATAAGCTCACAAGGATGAGTCCTCCTACAGTTTCATCAGAAGTTGGCTCAATAAACTTCACCCAGCAGGAAACCACATCTGAACCTCACCGTACAAATTCATGTCAAGCTGGTCATGGGCCTACTTGAATATCATCAGCAAATCGAATCCTACATTGAAAGACCACCCGGCATGTAGCTTGACAAGGAGGCCCCACTAATGTAAAAATGTTAAGCTGGCCATGTGCCTACTTAACAAACAATACCCTGATATGCTGAGCATCAGCTGAAAACAAATAACCCAGCATGAAGCTTCAAAAGGAAGCCCTTATTTATTGCATATTATTTAAACTTCTACAAACATCATACACTCTCACCAAGCTATTGAAGGATGCCACTTCTTGCAGCAGGGATCAACTTATTTCAGGTACCTAGCCTTAAGCAGGGTCTTCAAAATTCAGTATGGAAATCAAAGTGCCCAATACACTTCACAATGGAGAAATCAAAGTGAACCTAAAGCTGGATTGGTGCTCTCTTGGAAAGACTGATGGAATTAAGTAATGCAACATTGAATAAAACTCTTGAATATGAAGAAAGTTTTAAGGAAATCCAGAAACTCACCATGGCACGGCAGCACATGGGGATGAAGGCAGATTCAGAAACTAAACTAAGTGGCACTGTCTTTGATGATGGGTTCAGGAAACATCCTAGACATTTCCAGCAAATGTTTAATGATTTTCAAGAGCTCATAGACCACCTATGAAAAACAAATGTTTGGTTTTTAAGCTATGCATTAGGATTTCTTTAAAGATAGCATCGCATCAGCTTAATAATAATACATAAACAAGGAAATTCAAGTTTAACAGTGTAACATTTCCAATAACCTCACTCATAATGTATGAATTATCTGTAGGTATTTTTCAAATTACTTTTATTTAGGAATCATGCTCTGAACATTTTCCTTCTGAAAAGTGAATGGTAATAATCAAGAAGTACTCATTATGTAATGTATTTAAAGATAATTCACATATTATTGCACCTTATCAAGTGCCCTTGTGAATCATGTTAACAAGACTCCAATTTATAAATCACAATTGAGAAGCAAATGCCAATTTTGCAATGTACACCTGCAACAAGCTCACTTATAGTGTATTTCTACAATCAAAGCCTACAATCCCATTTTTCTTTTCAATTTGATATAGACAAATCCAGTTTTGCTGAACAAGCTTTTTGTACCAACCAAATGTTGAAGCTGGCGGAATTATTCCATGCCCAACTGCTCGATACTCACCTCACTTGCTTTGCACATGAAGCTTGAAAGAGCCAAAATCTCTTCAAATGCAATTGCCTTATCAATTTTCCCGCCAAAAATGCCCTCAAATCTCTGCTCATGAAAACAAAACCCACATCAACAACCAGAACAACAATTTTGGGAAACATTCATAAAAATAAGAAGAAACACTAACAACCCACCTTAAGTTGGATTACAAGTACATTTGGCGCCTGAAAAATTGACATTTGCTTTCTAGCTTTAACCAACTTCTTACATCTGAAAAAGCATAAGTTTTTCATTGAAACCCAAGAGAGAAAAATGAATGTAAAAGAGAAGTCAGTAATACTTACTTCTCACATTTGTATTTATTGCCACCATCCAAAATTTCAGGCTGGAAAAAATTTTGCATTGCTTCTTTCAGCGAATTGCTATGTAAAACATCAAGATTAATATCCATGATCTCATCAACTTTATTAGACTCAGCCCCACAAGACAGGCACTTCACCTGGCTCTGCAATGCACCACCAAAAATTTCCTTAACAACAGTGCTTCCATTGTTACTCTCTTCTCCGCAGCCATTAGCACCTTTTCTGCACTGCTGTTGCAATTTATTAAGCTGGAGGCAGGTGTTGTGACATGCATCAATGACGTACCTCAGGAACTCATGGGCATCCTCCTGCCTGCCGCACCTAAAGTGCTCAGCAAAAATCCGAAGGCAGCTTACAATCTTGGCTGGTGAGTCGAGGGCCAGATCACTGCTCAATGACCTTACAATTCTCTTTTCTAGTATACAAAAGGGACAGTCTCGTTTTTTGTCAGGCTGTGAAGCTGAATCACCTGCGCAATTAACCAGAAAACAACTCATTAACACTAAAGTCATGATAACTTCAACAGCAAACATAATTTTTTTTTGTTTTTCAAGAGAGGCATTTAGGGTGAGAATTGAAAATTTAATAAGATTAGGTAAGGACATACTCAATCAAATTAAGATTGCAGCTGATGAAATTGAAACCGTAGAAGAACCCAAAATGCAATAAACGGAAGGAAGCATAAAAATGACATTTACCCACTTATTAGATGTACCATTATCAAACGATAAGCTAACCTGGTTGGCATATAATCCCAATTACACCAACAGCCATACGGAAGGAGAGAATGTGTTAGCGAAATAGAAAATGGAATAGTAACTAGCTCCATATAGAAACCAGACAAATTCAAACGACGCCTAAATTGAACAAAAATAGAAGGTAGCAACATTAGTTGAGTAAGGGAAGAAGCAAAAATTGATTCAACTGGAGCGAGATTAGACAGGACAAGTAGTAGTGACAAAAGCAACAAGGAGCTCGGGGGAGAAAGGGAACAAGTTGATATTAGCTTGAGAGAAGAAAAATTCGAACTATAAAATGAAAAACTACAGTCTACGAATAGAGGAAAAGGGATGGGTAAATTACAGAGAGAAGAGTGTTGATTCTTGAGGCAAAAACTGGCAAGAGGAGGCGTGTAGGTGAGGCACTGCAAGACGCTATTGAGGTAGCAAGAATTCCCCAAATTCTTCAGCCCTAACGGAGGCCCGTTCTTCCTCTTCTGATGAAGAAGACTCGGCTGCCAGCTCATCTGTAAGGCCATCTATCGACCCTCTCCACTTCTCCTTCCCACTTCCTCATTGATCTCGAATCTCCGCCGCCACCCTCCTCCTCCTCCCCCTCCACGACAGAGGCCGCCCTTCTATCTCTCTATTCCGCGTAGCTCTGCTTCGTTGTTTCTGCTGTCCTCAGGAAATTTCATCCGCGCATTCGATTCGAATGCTGAAAAGGAGCGAGTCGTTTGAACCGGTCTTCTGTGGTTTCTGGACACTCTACTGAAAGTTCTCCTTTGTGGTTGGTTTGAGTTTGTGTTGTATTGGCGGAGAAGGCCCCAGGCAAACAATCTTTCACCTCTCCCTATCTCCTCTCTCTCTCTCTCTCTCTCTCTCTCGAAACCCCACCCATTTTGATGTTTGAGGGCCCTGACGCCTTTAGTGAGGGAAGGCGTGGCGGTAGAATGGCTATCACGTTTATTTTTATTTAATTGTCGGTATTAAATAAATCATAAATATTGTATAGTTAGTTAAATTATATAATATTATTTATTTATTTATTTATTTTTAAATAAATAATAAATATTAAGTAAATATAAAAACCTCTAAAGGTAGGATACCATAACCCACTCCCCTATTTTGTGGCCAAATATCTTGAGTGAGATCTGATGGTGGGCAATGCTTTCAAGAACAAGTTCGGCTGGGTCGTCCGGAATATAGAGTCAATCTCAACCTAATATACTATATTCTACCTTATGGGTGGAGTGTCCTCCTTGTGTGGCCAATTCGATTTTTTTCAAGTTGAGGTGGCCTCTACTCAAGCAAACAAGAAGCAAGTTCTCCCAGCGATCGAGATTAAGGACTAGAAAGGTGCAGGAGTTTTTGTCTAGTCCTATAAATGTCAGTGGACAAGGCTGAGCAACAGGATTTGGGCTTGGACTTGGTTTGTGGATTCGAGCTTGGGTTTCGGGTTTACTACATCCACTACAAAAAATTTATTAGGGCTGACCTCGTCCAATATCATGTGGCAACAAAGAAGAAGATGGGGAGGAGTCTCCCTGGTAATTCTTTGGCCTCTATGGTTGTTATTTCTTTCTTTGCCCTTGATCTATTCAGTTTGCGCCAATCAACCTATTTGTGAACCACTAGCTCTCCTGATAATATGCGCCTACAACTTCCATAAATCGGGCTTTGAAACACTTAGCTTAAATTGAAACAACATTTCTTCATTTTGTTTTATTGTGCTCTTAGCACTTCACTACTTTTCTTGCTCAAATGTCTCATCATTAGAGATTTTGTAATACACATTTCTATTTATAAAGGATAATGCTGTCAAATAATTTGAAATTAATTTAGATATAATTATATAATAGAAATTTGAAAGAAATTGGATTTCAAAATCAAATTTAATACTTAGCTGTATTTATGTATATTTGAAGTAGAATGTGCAAAGCTCAAGGAGAGCCTCTGGTGTGATTATGCGTGTTTTGAGCATACTAAGTCGTACCTGATGTATGTCTATATAACATTATTGTACGGTTTGGACAAATTGATAAGGCCAAAACTGCACCTAATGTGACACTTGTGCATGCCTAAAGATTGTAGTGGCGCGTGATGCACTTTTAACTGGAGCTTTTGCACCGAATAAATTATATAAGACTTATGCATGCTGTTTTTAGTTGTTTTCATGAGCAAGAAGAGGACCGGAAAGAGCAAGAGAAGAAAAGGAGAGAAAAAAGTGTAGGAAGAGGATTTTAAAACTTTATCTTATTAAATCAGTTAAATTAGAAGGTTACTATAAGCATTCTATGCCGATTCTTAAATTTGTTTGCATATCTTTTGATTCTTATATATGTTTCTTGTTTTAAAATACATGCATATGACCATTTAATCTCCATAATTTAAATATTGTTATATGCATGTGTTTTTACTAACTATTTTGAAATTTTATTTAGATTTTACCAAGCATTCGAAGATTTTTTTAGTTTTTCACAAAATAAGCAAATATTTAAAGTATTATATTTGTACATATGAACATTGGTAAAATATAAATATGAAATTGTGCATTTAGGCATTGCATGTGACAATCCATGCATGTGCTTTAGACGAATTCTATTTTATTATTTGATTCGATATTTATATTTTTTGATAAGATAAAAAGTTTTATATTTATACTTTTCAGAATGAAAATTTTGTACTTTTCATATAGAGAGAAAAAGTTTTAAATCGTTTGTTATAGAGGCTCCTAATTTTATATTTTTAAACACTATTGTAAAAAATTTAAATGAGATAAAATATTCAAACGTCCTAATATATATTAAATAGATTTAAGGACTACACCTTCCCTACGAGTAGCAAAAAATATAGCATTTGACTATGTTTATATGGAGTATTATATAAACAGCGTGTCTACGGATCTAAATATAGTATTTTGGCCTAAGATTATCAAGAATGCATATAACTCTTTCTTAAAATTAATCTTCTAATTATTGGTTCTCATATGTTAACATGTTTTAAATTTTATAATTTTTATCTATATATGATTCGATATTTATAATAATTGACTTTTAAGTTTTGCAGGTTTTGATTGATATTGGGATTAATCTGATTTTGGACACTAGACTTCAAACTTTAAAACTTCTGGATTTATAATATTTAGATATTCAACCCATTAGATGATTTCGTATATTTGGAATATGTGGTATTCGTATATAGATTATGAATTTTACATACGAAATCATATTTTGACAATTTGTTATTTAGTTATTAGACATATTTATATATTAAATATGTTTGGACTTTTAATGTATTGTATTTCAAATATGCGTATCTATTTTCATTCATTTGTTCTATATCATTAGACATGTATATGTTATTACATATATTGATGTTTATTGAGTATTAAACTCATTATTTATATTATTTTTAATATTTTCGAATTAGATAACTATAGATTACTTATAGAGAGTATGGACAAAAATGATTAAAAGATTTTATTTATATTTTGCTATTATTGAATTTATATTTAGATTTTGTGTATTTGAGAGTGACATATGTATTGTTGATTGCAATTTTATTATTTTGGAGATTTTATTCAATTTGCTTACATCAAGACTATTACATTATCTTGATTTTGTGCAGAATTGATATTATGATTTAATGTTAGTTTATCATTTTTCCTTATATATTTGAGTTAAGCATATTCATTTTCTTTGTTTTGGGAACCGAAAAAAATAGTTTAGATTGATCCTATATATGCTATCAAGTATCACCATTATTATATTAATGAATTTGATTTTGTCAAATTTGACCCATTGTTTGGTAATTATTTTGTGGATAAAGAAATCTTCATTTTATTACTTGATTTGAAACGTTCATGATAGACTTAGTTGGGTCATCCTACTTCTACCAGCTTCCCATTAGATGCTCAAGCCCCGCAACTAGGGTGTTCCATTCCCGATGGTCTTGCATATTTATCTCCTTCCGAAACCTAACTTTTCATAATAACCAATTTGCGTTACGGCTCGCCCTTTGTATACGTTGTGTTTAGTTTTGGGTACATTGGGCTTAGCCTTTCTAAGGCGTTGCTGCCCTTTGTGTTTACTTTCTTAAATTTATAGCTTGACGAGTTTAGCCTTCGTATGACATTTTTGTCCTTAGGATGTTTATAGTTTATTAAGTAATTAGTTTCAGCCTTATAAAAGATTTTCAATTATTTTGAGCTTTTTGGCAAGAAAAGGGATGTGTTTAAGCATCTAAGGGTGCCTCGTTTAATTAACTCATTGCAGGAACTTCGTTAACAAATCTTAACCTCTGTCTAGGAGCTATGGTGGGGTGTTAAAGGGCACTAACTATGACCTACTTTATCTGATTCATTAACAAAAGTCATCAGACAACCAACACAAGGTAAGTTAGGCAGTTAATACAGACAAATGTAAATATAACACTATCAGACATATGCACACAATAGGTTAATATAAAAGAGTTTACCTATTATATATATATATATATATTTATTTATATGCAAACTAACTTTATAGGCTTTATGAAGTATGTATAAACATGCAAGTGATAAGACTAGTCAAAATAATAGGAAAAATACATACTTTTATGACTTTTTACAGTTCTCGAGACTACTTACAGGTAATACTTTTTATGGTGGATGGAGTTCTAAATTTTCAATGCTAGCTTGTCAAATTGGGTCTTCAACTTGTAAATACAACCTCTAACAATTGCAGTTACTATAAATGACCCTTTCTAATTTGAGATAACATATTATTGTTTGCCACCATTTCAAAAGATTCAATATTCATTAGAACCAAGTTGTCTAGTTGGAAGGGTCATGCCTTTACTTTCTTGTTTTGGTACCAAGCTATCATTTGCTAGTATGCTCAAATTCAAAGGTTGTCTATATCTCAGGCCTCTACCAATGAATCCAAGTGCAGGCACACCATCTCCTTGTAGATAGTAGATTCAAAGTTGAATACCGTAAAACTAAATAATTAGTTTTTTATTGGAATGATTGCCTCAATTTAGAAGTATAGACTATATGAAGTTTTTCTAGAACCTATCCTTGATGTGATTTGATATGCACATATGGTGTTGCCCATCTTATCCAACCAATCCCCCCGAACTTTGTCAAACATTGACCATAGTACGTTGAGAATTGTCCTCTTGGTAACCTCTTATTGGTAGTTAGATTGGGGGTACAATAATAAGATTAAGCAAGCTAGATCTTTATCTCCTTACCATATCAAGTGAGTTTTTTAAAAAAAAATTGTGTGCCATTATTGATGACTATGGCATCTAGTATCTCCAATCGATAGGTGATACTCTACCTTACATTGCCATTATTGGAACATGGGCTCTTTCACTAATTACGTGACATTCTAATCTATTATCTTGGCTAAGAGAAAGCTTCGACCCACTTGATCATGTAGTTAACACCCCTACACCCCTAGTTTTTCAATATTGAGAATGGGTAGATGATGTTGAGCCCTACTATGGGAAATGCTACGGGCTTTACAATGAGGTTAACTTTATTGTCAATTCACCTTGGTATATTTCTATGGAATCAGCACTTCTTACACTTCTTTTAAAAATTTGACCAGTCATACTTCATAGAATGCAGATAGTATCTCTAACGCATAATCTTGAATATATAACTTCCAATGGGCATGATTTGTATCAACAGGGCAGAGGTGCTTCATGAAGAGGACTGAATACTTACGTCGATGTAATGTTCCATCGATCAGAGTTCACCATCCCCCTACCATCTTTTGGATCTTTTTGGCAATTTAGCGGTTGTCATGCAACTTTCATTCCCATCAGTAGTCATGGTAGGGGTCATCTAGTTGGATGCATCGGTGACTAGAAAGATCTCCTCAGGCTCCTTAATATTGGGTTGAGTAATAACCTCGATTACCTCTACTTGGCTCTTGATCTGGGTACATAATGGTAATCCTAAAGAGAGCGTTAGCTCATAGTCTCTCTCTCTCTGAATGTGCATAACCTCACATTAGACTAATCAGTTGAGCATGTCTCAAGCCTTCTTTAAGTACTTCACTTGGTCAGGATTGTTTGCATCAAAGTTGCCTAGAACTTGGATTACTACTAATATAGAGATTCTATAAACGAATAAATTGTAAATCGAGCACTCTTTCACAATTTGTAGCACTAACATTAGTGCTTTCTGCTTGGCTACACTATCGGACGATGGAAAGTTGAATTTGATGGATTACACCCATTCTTTTCCCTTCGGGAAATGAGTAGGATCTCAGCTCCACTCATCATCTTATTTAAGGCTACATCTACATATAGTACCCATCTAGGCTTGTTTATTTTCATTGGATTTCCCTCATTCAACTTAGGTGGTTACAGCACTATGCACTCAATGATAAAGTTGGCTAGAGCTTGCCCATTTGACAGTTGGTCTAGCTTAGATATTGACATCAAACTCTCTTAGTTCGATCACCCATTTTATAAGTCAATCGGACACCTCAGGCTTTTGCAAGACCTTCTTCAATAGTTGATCTATTTGTACAACGATCCTATGAGATTGCAAATATGTCCTTAACTTCCTTACCAAGAAGATAATAACTAACATCACCTTCTCATGTAAAGCATATCGTGTTTCTACATCTAAAGACACTTTACAGATATAGTAGATTGGTTAAAATCCTCTTTCTTTTAATAGAACCAAACTAAGGGTCGTCTCTGATATAACTAAATTTATATACAACGCATTCACCTTGGACTAGTCAGGTGAGTAAGGGAGGGAATCCAAGCTAGTATTTTAGCTTGTCGAAGGCTCATTGAAAACCCAAGTCCACCATATCCCCTGAACTTTGAGTCTCTAATATTTCATAGGAGTCACATATATTTTTCTATCAACTTGACTATAAATTTGGACAGTGAGGCGATCCAACCTCTGGCTTTTGGATGTTCTTGACAATCTTTGGTGCCTCTATTGCCCAAATTGCCTCTATCTTCTCTATGCCGTGGTGGAAGATGGTGAATCCAAAGAATTTTTCAAATGTCATTCCAAACACACACTTGCTAGGGTTAAGGCTCATACTATGGGCCTGCAAATCATTGAATGCTTGCATCAGATCTTTTACATGTTCTACTAGAAAAAGTGATCTTTATTATGTGTCCCCATGATGCAGCCACTCTCATATGTAAATCTTCTATTAATGTGATGCACATAAGTTACTTTCACATTTTTTGAGACTAAATGACATGATCTTATAGCAATAAAGACCCTGATCATTCATAAAAGTGGTATGTTCCTTGTCCAAGAAATATAATTATATCAAGAGTAGGCATTTATAAAGTTTAATAGCTAGTGTTCAAAATTAGAGTACATGAGATGGTCAATCCTAAACTATAGAAATTTGTCTTCAGGATATTTCATATTTGTATCGGTGAAGTCGACATACATCTTCCAATTTCTGTTAGTTTTCTTCAACATGAATATGCTGGATAACCTCTATGGATATTACACTTTCCAAGTGAAGTCTGCATCAAATAACTTTTTTGACATCCTCTTTAATGACTAGTAATTTTTCCGGGGAATAATTATTTGTTTTTTACCAAACGAGTTGGGGCCCGAGAGAATGTTGACTCGATTACTCATGACTTTCAGGGGATGCTGAGGATATCAACTAAAGTTCAGGTGAAAATGTAACGATTTGAGCAGAGGAAGGCAACCACGTCCTCCCTTATTTCTCCTTCCAATGTTGAGTCCATTTGTACATAATTTTCTAGTTCAGCTAGGTCCAACGAGAAGTTGACAGCATCTTGATTGGAGTTCTTTTATTTATTAATGCCTCATCCTGCAAGTCAAGATCTCCAAAATATTGGGGCCGCTAGGCTGTGAGGTTCCCAAATCAAAAATAGAATGAACATGAGACTAGGCATATTTCTTTACAAAAGGGATAATTAAAAAACATGTATCTTGGAATTTTTAGATGATAAAAACACCACCCAAAGCTTTCCCGTTCAACACAGCCACCGCTTGATGCATGCTCGATTCACCGCTCGAGCCGAAACAACAAAAGCCCAACCGCCTGATGCATGCTCGAAGCCCGCTCGAGCGAAGCTTCCAGGATCCTCTAGAAACCTCCAGCGCTCGCTTTCCGCTCGAGCTCCGCTCGAGCGGAAATTCCAGAACCTTCTGGAAAAATCCCGCTCGACAGCCGCTCTCCAGAACCCTCTAGAATCCTCGGCCGCTCGATACTCGCTCGACGGGCGCTCGAGCGGACCGATGCCTATATAAAGGCCGCCAGCCAGCGGGCAGGGGGCGAGCGCGGGGAGAAGAAGAGAGAGAGGAAGAGAGAGAAAGAGAAAGGGAAAGAGAGAGGAAGAGAAGAAGGAAGAGAAATGAAGGCTCCCGAGTCCGATTCCGAGTTCAAGCTAGTTGGAGAAAATATGGAGCACATCGAGGCAAGTATTCTCATACTCACTATTTGTTGTACTGTGATCATTAATATAATTATCGTTCCAATATCCATCCAAACGATGAAAATCACATAACCCATGATTAATGATGAAAGAATATCCTAAATGAAAGTCTAAAGAATGAATCACCACATCCCGACCATGCATAAGTAATAGCCGAACAATCGATCTCATGAAATTCTATCCGTTCACAATGATCGGGCCCCTTAACAAAATGCTATTTCGGTTCATATAGAGTAAATGAAAAGTAAATGGAAATTATGCATCCCTCGATGTGGAAACTATGACTAAACGGGCATTTGAAATTGTAAGATTCAAAATGAGCTTTGGAGGACCCCAATGAGATTGACTCATCGACGATAAGGAATTCCAAATCCGTTGGAATACTGTCAAACATGCTTATGAACTATGAAAAATGCCAAAATCTCCAAGTAAAGATGGGAATGATGAGAACCTATGAGAAGATGAAACGGAAGGAAGTCCACAAAGAATATATGATTGATGAAACCTCCCGTGAGGTGGGAGATGTGATGAAACCTCCCTTGAGATGGGAGAAACGATATATGAGACACGGTGGACTTTCCTTCAAAGGAATGATGAAAAGAAGAATCATGAAACTAGGGCCATGGATTCTCAGATGGGTAGTATTCTTTGGCTTGACACGTCCATCATGGTGTAAACCCGAAGAATACTTGGGCCACGTATTCCGGCTGCTTGTGTGTAAGCAGGTGGTGTCCGTGTCACGCCTTAGGATACTATTGTGGAAGAACGAGGACTGCCCTGGTACCCCGGGGGAATGGGGCGATACGATATGGCACGATATGATGTGCACGACCCAACGGAGGGTCGTTAAAGATAATCCCTCACGGCCTTAGATCATGGGGTATAATCATGATCCTTTCCTCGTTCTCTCGCATCGTTTGCTAGTACGACCTACTAGCCCTGGTCCGCAAAGATCAAGGTAAAATAAGAAAGCATGATTCAAACGATAAGTGAATATTTCAAGACATGGTAAACGACAAATCGATACTCCTAAATGTTCCTTCCCTCTCATGTCTCATGATATATCAAATACATGTTGCCCCCTGTCATGATTACAGTTTGTGATGTGGCGACGTATGATTATGCTTGCTGAGCGAAAAGCTCACTCTTGCTATCTGTTGTTTTTCCTCCGGATGAAAGCATGTAAATAGATCAAGGAAGGGCTTGCTTGGCGAGATTAGACAGACAAATGCAAAGAAGGTTTGAGTATCGAGTTTGTTATGGACAATCCTCGGGATTAGGTATGGTTCATGGTTATTTTTATGGTTTTATGATGCTTCCGCGATTCATGGTATTATAGTATGCTTCCGCACTTTGTTTGATGTTTCCGATTGAGGTTACTAGATGGCATCTCTCTAGGTCTAATACAAGATTTATCGAATCAGATTGAAGCCATAAATAAAGTGGCAAAATTATGAGATCCTGTGAAAAGTATGCTTAGCCTAATTAAGCAAGTTGTAAAAGCAGTCTTTTGTCCAATTATAAAGAAGACTCGGACATTAATGAAGTTTTATTGGGAAGAAGGGTTATTTAAGGAAAATAACCTGGTTCGTCCTGAAATGGTATCGAGAGAAGGGAGAGATGCCTTAGGTTTGATCTCGAATCATATGCGGAAGGCGTAGGATAGAAGAAGATCGGTCGATGAAATGCCTAAAGGTATTTGACGATTTAGTCAGTCCAGGTAGTTGGGTTACCCACTGTTGGCCAAGGAAGATGGTGTGTTGTGACACCTTAGTACCAAGATTTAATTCACATTAATTGGGTCTTTGGACTAATCAGAGATGCTTTGAGGTCTAAGCTATCTAATCTCAGTTTGAGGTTCAAAGATTAAACGACCCTTAGTTAAAGTTCTTCGGTTGGTATGTGGCTCTAAAAGGTTGTCAGCTCAACCTAGAGCGTGTCAGAAAAAGGTGGAGCCATCGGCTCGAGACTTGGGATGACAAAAATTATTTGGGTATATTATGTCCTAGGATAGCAATCCATAAATCATTTTGAAAAGAGGATGGGCATTTGGGTAGCCCAAGTCATATTATGGTTAAAGACATGAATTTCGAAGACTTGGGAATGCCCTGCAATCACCTCCATATTATTTGGCGTTCTGCCCTTGATAGATAAGGAGTCAAATTGATCTTAGTTGATCGAAGTAAGTAAGACCATTTGGTCTCAAAGTCTTATAGCCTCATGTATTAGGAAAGTTTCGTGGAATAATGTCGGTACCGATGAAACCTTTGGGATATGTCTCAAAAGTAGTAGTTCAATCACAAAATATAAGAATGTTTTCAGTTATGAAAAGGTTTGGTATCAAGGCTCTAAGGTTTAAGCTCAAGCATAAGAGTCGCCTGTCGTAACGGGCTGTAAGGATCTTGGGTTCAGGTGGAAATCTGATATTGCCTGAGGATTCCGAGCCGTGCCATGACTGAATTTCGAATTATATGTAATTAGGCTCAGCAATAATAACCAAGATAAATTAGTATTCGCAAAGATAAAAAGGACATATCAAAGTAAATGAAAAACTTTTGGATACAAACCTTCCCGAAGAAACTCTTGGAGAAAAGAAATTCAATGCCTTAAGATCGGAACTTCGGTTGTCATAAAAGAAAAACATGAAGATCGCCGAGATAGAAAATAAAATTTCTCAATCTTGGTAACACAACCCTTGCATCCTTGAGATTCAATATGTGGCTTTGGGAATTCGAGGTATTCTTAATCATGAATCCAAGATCAATACAAGTGAGTCGAGGTTGAGATATTTTTAGAAATTATGAATACGAATGGATGAGTTAACTTGAACTATCTTGCGGTAATAATCTCGATGTAACATTCGGTCAGTAAGTTATTGGGCTGATCTGAATTGTGTAGGTAAACCTATTGTGCCTTTTAGGAATGAACTTGGGATAGCTTAAGAGATTAAGTTTTAATCTAACTTTAATAAAAGTTCGATGAATAAACAACAATCTTTGATAAAGGATAGCATCTTGTAATCCGGTTTAAGGATGGGGTTGTCTCCTCTAAACTTGAAGAAAGGAAATTGAACCTTAGAATCGGAATTTGGTTGTGACAAAGCATAAGAGAAGCATGTAAATCGATGAAACAAAAAATAAAATTTTTCAATCTTGGTGACACAACTCTTGCATCCTTGAGACTCGATTATATAAGTATGTGGTTTGTGAATCCAAGGTTATGGATCCAAAATCGATACAAGCAAGTCGAAGTTTTAGAATTTGTGGAAACAATTGGTTAGGCTAATTTATACCATCTTGTGGTGCTGATCTCACTATGACATTATGGATGATTTAGTCGAAAGTTATTGGGTCAATCAAATAGTAAACAAATTGTGTCTAGTAGTGAAATTTTTATAAATTCTGGTATGAACTTGTGATAAGCAAAAGAAATAAAGTCTTAAACCAATCTTAATAAGAGTTCGGTTAATAAACGATAATGCGGATATAGTCGGCTTGGAAGAAATAGTATCTTACAATCAATTAAGGTATCAAGAAAGTAAAAAGATCTTAAGCAAGACTGTGGAAGTATCAGCCTAGGTATTGTAGAAACATACTCCAGAACTTTCGAGATAAATAGATGGACCAATAAGATGGTTTATGAGCTTCAACATAATTAAAAGATTAATTAGATTCTCAGGGATGATTAGGCATAGTCCGTGGATCAATGTAAAGGTTGGATAAAATCTAAAATCACTTTGGGGTTTACAAGCTTGACTTTGAAAGAACAAAGAAAGTTGTAACCCGACGGCATTCCGATTATGGATATGGTCACCAAGAAGTTCAAAAACAACGGTTGAGTTTTGTTGATTCATCAGCGTCTTATGAAATTTTATGGGTTTAGTCATGAAACCATATCTGGGTTTATACTAAAATAACCTTATTAAGGAATTAAAAGATATTCATGGTATGAGCAAATTACTTAAGGATTAAGTCATAAATGATAACTCACCTATTCCGGTAAGAAACAAATACAATCTTATGGCCCTTTGGTAACATGATTATGGAAATCAACAAGACTGTAAGAAATGGATAATTGGGAGATTGATTAGTGTCGTGAAAGCACATGATCATTTTGAGGCAAATCAAAATCGTTAAGTAATCTATACCAGTGAAACTTTCGGCATAAGAAAGATTTGTAATTATTAGGACAAAAGATAAAAGGTAGCTTTTCGGTAGCTGGATAGAGTGATAGACGTTTATGACATTTGAGTTGATCCCTGACGGGTTTGGCAAGTTATCAGAAGATATAATACCTTTAAGAAATATTACAGTTATGATATTTTCACGTAATAATCGAGAGTACCCTTGAAAAGTAGGGGCAAAGTCCACAATCAGTATATCCTTCCATGTGTATGATGGAAATTGGCCCTTGAGGTTTTCTCTCAAAAACTCAAGAAGTAGTGTCTTCAAAATAGGAAGATGATCAGATGATCTTACATATGGTCAGATAATTAAAAGAGAACCTTGGTATTTTGAGAATGTAAGCATTAAAGTTGGTCATTAATGTTACAAGTCTTTAGATTTGAATAACTTTGGGGTTTCATAGGTAAATAAGGAAGATGAATCGCTGATAAATCCAGAAAGATTGGACAATAGGATGTCATAGGAAGACAGCATCGTGTTCAAATTGGGTTCAAATCAGCTCAGTGATATGCCGACAAGACCTTGAGGTTGCTAAGCAATCGGATTCGAGAATCCACGGATATTGATTGAAGGTCCTGCTCATGTTTTTTTGAGGCTTGTGATGATCATAGTTTTGCATATAGTACTAATAGGAAATTTGAGCAAAGTAACCAGAGTAGCGCAGCAGAAGCATACTGGGCCTATAGCCCAAAGATCTCTGAATAAGACTAAGATTCCAAAAACCAATTTCTTTTTACACTCGGAAAGCATAGAAATAAAACTCCATCGATCTATTAAATATATCAAATAGAATTCAAATACGATCGACACTATGATTAGTGACTTTGGAATATCTAGAAATCGTCAAAGAGAAAGTGTCTGGGTTGATGAAAGAGTAAGGAAAAACAACTCAATACTTAAGGTTTCCAAAGTAAGTACCATCCAAGGAAAATGATTTCAGGATATACCTCAGAATTAGAAATTTAAGGTTCGTTGAATTTCGAGGACGAAATTCCTATAAGTGGGGGAGAGTTGTGAGGTTCCCAAATCAAAAATAGAATGAACATGAGACTAGGCATATTTCTTTACAAAAGGGATAATTAAAAAACATGTATCTTGGAATTTTTAGATGATAAAAACACCACCCAAAGCTTTCCCGTTCAACACAGCCACCGCTTGATGCATGCTCGATTCACCGCTCGAGCCGAAACAACAAAAGCCCAACCGCGATGCATGCTCGAAGCCCGCCGAGCGAAGCTTCCAGATCCTCTAGAAACCTCCAATGCTCGCTTTCCGCTCGAGCTCCGCTCGAGCGGAAATTCCGAAACCTTCGGAAAAATCCCGCCTCGACGCCGCTCTCCAGAACCCTCTAGAATCCTCGGCCGCTCGATACTCGCTCGACGGGCGCTCGAGCGGACCGATGCCTATATAAAGGCCGCCAGCCAGCGGGCAGGGGGCGAGCGCGGGGAGAAGAAGAGAGAGAGGAAGAGAGAGAAAGAGAAAGGGAAAGAGAGAGGAAGAGAAGAAGGAAGAGAAATGAAGGCTCCCGAGTCCGATTCCGAGTTCAAGCTAGTTGGAGAAAATATGGAGCACATCGAGGCAAGTATTCTCATACTCACTATTTGTTGTACTGTGATCATTAATATAATTATCGTTCCAATATCCATCCAAACGATGAAAATCACATAACCCATGATTAATGATGAAAGAATATCCTAAATGAAAGTCTAAAGAATGAATCACCACATCCCGACCATGCATAAGTAATAGCCGAACAATCGATCTCATGAAATTCTATCCGTTCACAATGATCGGGCCCCTTAACAAAATGCTATTACAGTTCATATAGAGTAAATGAAAAGTAAATGGAAATTATGCATCCCCTCGATGTGGAAACTATGACTAAACGGGCATTTGAAATTGTAAGATTCAGAAATGAGCTTTGGAGGACCCCAATGAGATTGACTCATCGACGATAAGGAATTCCAAATCCGTTGGAATACTGTCAAACATGCTTATGAACTATGAAAAATGCCAAAATCTCCAAGTAAAGATGAGAATGATGAGAACCTATGAGAAGATGAAACGGAAGGAAGTCCACAAAGAATATATGATTGATGAAACCTCCCGTGAGGTGGGAGATGTGATGAAACCTCCTTGAGATGGGAGAAACGATATATGAGACACGGTGGACTTTCCTTCAAAGGAATGATGAAAAGAAGAATCATGAAACTAGGGCCATGGATTCTCAGATGGGTAGTATTCTTTGGCTTGACACGTCCATCATGGTGTAAACCCGAAGAATACTTGGGCCACGTATTCCGGCTGCTTGTGTGTAAGCAGGTGGTGTCCGTGTCACGCCTTAGGATACTATTGTGGAAGAACGAGGACTGCCCTGGTACCCCGGGGGAATGGGGCGATACGATATGGCACGATATGATGTGCACGACCCAACGGAGGGTCGTTAAAGATAATCCCTCACGGCCTTAGATCATGGGGTATAATCATGATCCTTTCCTCGTTCTCTCGCATCGTTTGCTAGTACGACCTACTAGCCCTGGTCCGCAAAGATCAAGGTAAAATAAGAAAGCATGATTCAAACGATAAGTGAATATTTCAAGACATGGTAAACGCACAAATCGATACTCCTAAATGTTCCTTCCTCTCATGTCTCATGATATATCAAATACATGTTGCCCCTGTCATGATTACGGTTTGACAAAGGACGTATGATTATGCTTCTTTGAGCGAAAAGCTCACTCTTGCTATCTCGTTGTTTTTCCTCCAGGATGAAAGCATGTAAATAGATCAAGGAAGGGCTTGCTTGGCGATTTAGACAGATAAATGCAAAGAGGTTTGAGTATCGAGTTTGTTATGGACAGTCACTCGGGATTAGGTATGGTTCATGGTTATTTTTATGGTTTTATGATGCTTCCGCGATTCATGGTATTATAGTATGCTTCCGCACTTTGTTTGATGTTTCCCGATTGAGGTTACTAGATGGCATCTCTCTAGGTCTAATACACATTTATCGAATATCAGACAGCCATAAATAAAGTGGCAAAATTATGAGATCTGTGAAAAGTATGCTTAGCCTAATTAAGCAAGTTGTAAAATCATTTTGTCCAATTATAAAGAAGACTGGACATTAATGAAGTTTTATTGACGAAGGTTATTTAAGGAAAATAACCTGTTTCGTCACAAATGGTATCGAGAGAGAAGGGAGAGATGCCTTAGGTTTGATCTCGAATCATATGCTAGGCGTAGGATAGAAGAAGATCGGTCGATGAAATGCCTAAAGGTATTTGACGATTTAGTCGACCCAGTAGTTGGGTTACCTTTGTTGGCCAAGGAAGATGGTGTGTTGTGACACCTTAGTACCAAGATTTAATTCACATTAATTGGGTCTTTGGACTAATCAGAGATGCTTTGAGGTCTAAGCTATCTAATCTCAGTTTGAGGTTCAAAGATTAAACGACCCTTAGTTAAAGTTCTTCGGTTGGTATGTGGCTCTAAAAGGTTGTCAGCTCAACCTAGAGCGTGTCAGAAAAAGGTGGAGCCATCGGCTCGAGACTTGGGATGACAAAAATTATTTGGGTATATTATGTCCTAGGATAGCAATCCATAAATCATTTTGAAAAGAGGATGGGCATTTGGGTAGCCCAAGTCATATTATGGTTAAAGACATGAATTTCGAAGACTTGGGAATGCCCCTAATCACCTCCATATTATTTGGCGTTACTGCCCTTGATAGATAAGGAGTCAAATTGATCTTAGTTGATCGAAGTAAGTAAGACCATTTGGTCTCAAAGTCTTATAGCCTCATGTATTAGGAAAGTTTAGTGGAATAATGTCGAATACCGATGAAACCTTTGGGATATGTCTCAAAAGTAGTAGTTCAATCACAAAATATAAGAATGTTTTCGGTTATGAAAAGGTTTGGTATCAAGGCTCTAAGGTTTAAGCTCAAGCATAAGAGTCGCACGTCAGTAACGGGCTGTAAGGATCTTGGGTTCGGTGGAAATCGATATTGCCCGAGGATTCGAGCCGTGCCATGACTGAATTTCGAATTATATGTAATTAGGCTCAGCAATAATAACCAAGATAAATTAGTATTCGCAAAGATAAAAAGGACATATCAAAGTAAATGAAAAACTTTTGGATACAAACCTTCCCGAAGAAACTCTTGGAGAAAAGAAATTCAATGCCTTAAGATCGGAACTTCGGTTGTCATAAAAGAAAAACATGAAGATCGCCGAGATAGAAAATAAAATTTCTCAATCTTGGTAACACAACCCTTGCATCCTTGAGATTCAATATGTGGCTTTGGGAATTCGAGGTATTCTTAATCATGAATCCAAGATCAATACAAGTGAGTCGAGGTTGAGATATTTTTAGAAATTATGAATACGAATGGATGAGTTAACTTGAACTATCTTGCGGTAATAATCTCGATGTAACATTCGGTCAGTAAGTTATTGGGCTGATCTGAATTGTGTAGGTAAACCTATTGTGCCTTTTAGGAATGAACTTGGGATAGCTTAAGAGATTAAGTTTTAATCTAACTTTAATAAAAGTTCGATGAATAAACAACAATCTTTGATAAAGGATAGCATCTTGTAATCCGGTTTAAGGATGGGGTTGTCTCCTCTAAACTTGAAGAAAGGAAATTCAGAACCTTAGAATCAGAATTTCGGTTGTGACAAAGCATAAGAGAAGCATGTAAATCGATGAAACAGAAAATAAAATTTTTCAATCTTGGTGACACAACTCTTGCATCCTTGAGACTCGATTATATAAGTATGTGGTTTTGTGAATCCAAGGTTATGGATCCAAAATCGATACAAGCAAGTCGAAGTTTTAGAATTTGTGGAAACAATTGGTTAGGCTAATTTATACCATCTTGTGGTGCTGATCTCACTATGACATTATGGATGATTTAGTCAGTAAGTTATTGGGTCAATCTGAATAGTAAACAAATTGTGTCTAGTAGTGAAATTTTTATAAATTCTGGTATGAACTTGTGATAAGCAAAAGAAATAAAGTCTTAAACCAATCTTAATAAGAGTTCGGTTAATAAACGATAATGCGGATATAGTCGGCTTGGAAGAAATAGTATCTTACAATCAATTAAGGTATCAAGAAAGTAAAAAGATCTTAAGCAAGACTCATGGAAGTATCACCAGGTATTGTAGAAACATACTCGAAACTTTCGAGATAAATAGATGGACCAATAAGATGGTTTATGAGCTTCAACATAATTAAAAGATTAATTAGATTCTCAGGGATGATTAGGCATAGTCCGTGGATCAATGTAAAGGTTGGATAAAATCTAAAATCACTTTGGGGTTTACAAGCTTGACTTTGAAAGAACAAAGAAAGTTGTAACCCGACGGCATTCCGATTATGGATATGGTCACCAAGAAGTTCAAAAACAACGGTTGAGTTTTGTTGATTCATCAGCGTCTTATGAAATTTTATGGGTTTAGTCATGAAACCATATCTGGGTTTATACTAAAATAACCTTATTAAGGAATTAAAAGATATTCATGGTATGAGCAAATTACTTAAGGATTAAGTCATAAATGATAACTCACCTATTCCTAGAAGAAACAAATACAATCTTATGGCCCTTTGGTAACATGATTATGGAAATCAACAAGACATAAGAAATGGATAATTGGGAGATTGATTAGTGTCGTGAAAGCACATGATCATTTTGAGGCAAATCAAAATCGTTAAGTAATCTATACCAAGAAACTTTCGGCATAAGAAAGATTTGTAATTATTAGGACAAAAGATAAAAGGTAGCTTTTCGGTAGCTGGATAGAGTGATAGACGTTTATGACATTTGAGTTGATCCCTGACGGGTTTGGCAAGTTATCAGAAGATATAATACCTTTAAGAAATATTACAGTTATGATATTTTCACGTAATAATCGAGAGTACCCTTGAAAAGTAGGGGCAAAGTCCACAATCAGTATATCCTTCCATGTGTATGATGGAAATTGGCCCTTGAGGTTTTCTCTCAAAAACTCAAGAAGTAGTGTCTTCAAAATAGGAAGATGATCAGATGATCTTACATATGGTCAGATAATTAAAAGAGAACCTTGGTATTTTGAGAATGTAAGCATTAAAGTTGGTCATTAATGTTACAAGTCTTTAGATTTGAATAACTTTGGGGTTTCATAGGTAAATAAGGAAGATGAATCGCTGATAAATCCAGAAAGATTGGACAATAGGATGTCATAGGAAGACAGCATCGTGTTCAAATTGGGTTCAAATCAGCTCAGTGATATGCCGACAAGACCTTGAGGTTGCTAAGCAATCGGATTCTGAGAATCCTGGATATTGATTGAAGGTCCTGCTCATGTTTTTTTGAGGCTTGTGATGATCATAGTTTTGCATATAGTACTAATAGGAAATTTGAGCAAAGTAACCAGAGTAGCGCAATAAGAAGCATCACCGGCCTATAGCCCAAAGAGATCTCTGAATAAGACTAAGATTCCAAAAACCAATTTCTTTTTACACTCGGAAAGCATAGAAATAAAACTCCATCGATCTATTAAATATATCAAATAGAATTCAAATACGATCGACACTATGATTAGTGACTTTGGAATATCTAGAAATCGTCAAAGAGAAAGTGTCTGGGTTGATGAAAGAGTAAGGAAAAACAACTCAATACTTAAGGTTTCCAAAGTAAGTACCATCCAAGGAAAATGATTTCAGGATATACCTCAGAATTAGAAATTTAAGGTTCGATTTGAATTTCGAGGACGAAATTCCTATAAGTGGGGAGAGTTGTGAGGTTCCCAAATCAAAAATAGAATGAACATGAGACTAGGCATATTTCTTTACAAAAGGGATAATTAAAAAACATGTATCTTGGAATTTTTAGATGATAAAAACACCACCCAAAGCTTTCCGTTCAACACAAACACCGCTTGATGCATGCTCGATTCACCGCTCGAGCGAAACAACAAAAGCCCAACCGCTTTGATGCATGCTCGAAGCCCGCTCGAGCGAAGCTTCGAGATCCTCTAGAAACCTCCAGCTCGCTTTCCGCTCGGCGGAGCTCGAGCGGAAATTCCAAACCTTCCGGAAAAATCCCGCTCGGCGGCCGCTCTCCGTAACCCTCTAGAATCCTCGGCGCTCGATACTCGCTCGACGGGCGCTCGAGCGGACCGATGCCTATATAAAGGCCGCCCCCAGCGGGCGGGGCGCGGGGAGAAGAAGAGAGAGGAAGAGAGAGAAAGAGAAAGGGAAAGAGAGAGGAAGAGAAGAAGGAAGAGAAATGAAGGCTCCAGGAGTCCGATTCCGAGTTCAAGCTAGTTGGAGAAAATATGGAGCACATCGAGGCAAGTATTCTCATACTCACTATTTGTTGTACTGTGATCATTAATATAATTATCGTTCCAATATCCATCCAAACGATGAAAATCACATAACCCATGATTAATGATGAAAGAATATCCTAAATGAAAGTCTAAAGAATGAATCACCACATCCCGACCATGCATAAGTAATAGCCGAACAATCGATCTCATGAAATTCTATCCGTTCACAATGATCGGGCCCCTTAACAAAATGCTATTTCAGTTCATATAGAGTAAATGAAAAGTAAATGGAAATTATGCATCCCCTCGATGTGGAAACTATGACTAAACGGGCATTTGAAATTGTAAGATTCAGAAATGAGCTTTGGAGGACCCCAATGAGATTGACTCATCGACGATAAGGAATTCCAAATCCGTTGGAATACTGTCAAACATGCTTATGAACTATGAAAAATGCCAAAATCTCCAAGTAAAGATGGGAATGATGAGAACCTATGAGAAGATGAAACGGAAGGAAGTCCACAAAGAATATATGATTGATGAAACCTCCCGTGAGGTGGGAGATGTGATGAAACCTCCCTTGAGATGGGAGATACGATATATGAGACACGGTGGACTTTCCTTCAAAGGAATGATGAAAAGAAGAATCATGAAACTAGGGCCATGGATTCTCGGATGGGTAGTATTCTTTGGCTTGACCCGTCCATCATGGTGTAAACCCGAAGAATACTTGGGCCACGTATTCCGGCTGCTTGTGTGTAAGCAGGTGGTGTCCGTGTCACGCCTTAGGATACTATTGTGGAAGAACGAGGACTGCCCTGGTACCCCGGGGGAATGGGGCGATACGATATGGCACGATATGATGTGCACCCCAACGGAGGGTCGTTAAAGATAATCCCTCACGGCCTTAGATCATGGGGTATAATCATGATCCTTTCCTCGTTCTCTCGCATCGTTTGCTAGTACGACCTACTAGCCCTGGTCCGCAAAGATCAAGGTAAAATAAGAAAGCATGATTCAAACGATAAGTGAATATTTCAAGACATGGTAAACGACAAATCGATACTCCTAAATGTTCCTTCCCTCTCATGTCTCATGATATATCAAATACATGTTGCCCCCTATCATGATTACAGTTTGACAGTGACGTATGATTATGCTTTGCCGAAATGAAAAGCTCACTCTTGCTATCTGTTGTTTTTCCTCCGGATGAAAGCATGTAAATAGATCAAGGAAGGGCTTGCTTGGCGGGATTAGACAGACAAATGCAGCAAGGTTTGAGTATCGAGTTTGTTATGGACAGTCACTCAGGATTAGGTATGGTTCATGGTTATTTTTATGGTTTTATGATGCTTCCGCGATTCATGGTATTATAGTATGCTTCCGCACTTTGTTTGATGTTTCCCGATTGAGGTTACTAGATGGCATCTCTCTAGGTCTAATACAGTACGATCAGAATACTGTATTGAAGCCATAAATAAAGTGGCAAAATTATGAGATCCTGTGAAAAGTATGCTTAGCCTAATTAAGCAAGTTGTAAAACAGTCTTTTGTCCAATTATAAAGAAGACTCTGGACATTAATGAAGTTTTATTGACGAAGGGTTATTTAAGGAAAATAACCTGGTTCGTCACATAGGCCCTCACAGTGAGGTAGGAGTTGGGGTCACTCCCTAGTGGCAGTAGTCCGCGGACTCCATTGGAAGAATGGACGAGGACTTTGTTTAAAGCGTCATGTCCGAGAGGACGTGGACGAGGACTCCTAAAGTGTAGGCGTTGACTCTATCTTCGTAGGCCTACTGCAGCCGCACTTGCAGGTGGGTTGGTAGCCCACTCTGATTAGATGTTGTGGCGGCTACAGTTTCCCAGACACCAGGCCTGCCACTATGGCACGTGAAGCATGCGTCTGTCATGGCAGGCCTAGGCAGCATGGCCCTGCCACCCTAGTGCCAGTAGGGCGGCCGACTGTCCACTAGGTCTCTTGTATATATATATATATATCTGTGGTTTGTGTCCCTTTAATTTGATAGGAGGCATAAGAGGGTGATTCACAGCGTGTGAATTGGTGAGCAGCAGAACTGGACCTTGAGAGAGCTGAGGGGCAAGCCTTTGTTGTAAAGATAGAGTGAGAAACACTTTAGTGAGAGAAGTTGTACACTTGAGATTGTTTTCATTCGTTTGAGCTTGTGTAGCTAACACTTGTCAACAATCCTTTTATAGTGTATTCTTTCGTGGTTTTTTTTTTCCTTGTGGAAAGAAGGGCTTTCCACGTTAAATTTATGTGTTCTCTTTCGTTCTCTATCTCTACTTTTCGTGTCCGTCCGAGAACTCTGCTCTGTGTGCAGTCCAAGCGCTCTGTGTGCTGTCCAAGCGCTCTGTGTGCTGTCCAAGTGTGACGGACCGGGTTATTTTCCCTAATAACCCCTCCGTCAATAAACTAATATAATTTAATATTTGATAATTTCTGTAGAAAATTGGGCAGAGTTCCCTTTGTAACTTGAACGTTTACCAAAATACAAGTACCTGTAAGGAACTCTGCACAATATCCACAGATATATTTAATATCATACACAGGATCTCTGATCCACTAAACCTCAGTAGTGGCACCGGCGTCATAACTTAGGTATGACGCGTCGGTGGAGGTAAAGATGCCAACTATAGAACCCAAGCATAACCACAAACATAATCATGGGAAGCGTTATAATCCATCATACAAAATCAAAACCGTTTATCCACAAAAACTCCCATGCCATACATAATCAAACTAGATCCTCGAGGTTTTTTCAAAATCCGCGTTGTCGATCTTGCTTCTTGGTCCTATTCGGTCTCGTCGGGCATCGGGGCATTTTCATCCGAAAGAGAGATTGCAAGGGTGAGCTTATCGCCCAAAGAAGTATAACCATACTTCTCTAACAGATTATGGAGAATGTAAATATGATAATGGAAAAAAAAGCAATATGCAATTGAAATATCATGAGACATGGAAGGGAAGGAACATTTAACTGTCATTTGAATTATGTTTTCAAATCTTACTTTAGTCTTTGCGGACCAGGGCTAGTAGGTCGTACTAGCAACGATGCGAGAGAACGAGGAAAGGATCATGATACACCTCATGATCTAAGGCCGTGAGGGCTTATTCTTAGACCCAGCCGGGGGGTCATCTGCATATCGTATCAATACATCATGTCAATAACACATCATGTCAATCATCGCCCCATTCCCCCGGGGTACCAGGGCAGTTCCTCGTTCTTCCACAATAGTATCCTAAGGCGTGACACGGACATCACTCACTCACACGAGCGACCAGAATACGCGGCCAAAGTATTCTTCGGGTTTCCACCGAGATGGACGTGTCAAGCCAGAGAATACTTTCCAATGAACATAAATCCATGGTCCTAGTTTCATGATTCTTCTTTTCACCGTTCCTTTTGAAGGAAAGTCCACCGTATCTTATATATCATATTTCCCGTCACACGGGATCTCATATATCTCCCATCTCAAGGGAGGAATCACATATTCATTGTGGACTTCCTTCCGTTCCATTTTCCATTCGTTCTCATCTTCACTTGGAGACTTTAGCATGCTTTTAGCAATTTACCAATATATATAATTTTCATGGATCATGAGAGTTCGGGTTTGCTTTCCATCGATAAGCCATTATCAAATCGGGGTCCTCCGGAGCCCGTTTCAATACAACTGATGCACAGGTTCTTAACTTCAAGCTTTATATTCACAAGTAATTAATTAGATATGCATCTTTTGCTCATTAAATAGAATAGAGACATCAAATTTCTCCATAATACCTCGGGTGAACAGTAACAGGGGGTATTTAGAGGTCCCGGACGCCGTGTACGGGTCGATTCTTGTGACTTCGGACGCCCAGCCGATATGTATACATATTTGGAACGTAGTGATTCATATTTTGAGGTCAAATTATCATATCTTGAGGGGAAAAACAGTGAATCCGAATTTGATATGGGGTTAGGGTTTGGTGGTACCAAACCGATTGATTCGGGGCTTATTTCGGCCTATAAATCATAGATTCCGTGTTCTTAGATCATGGGTTATTATTTTCTACGATTTGGGTGGGTAACGAGAGGATATTACCCGATGGAGAACGAATAAAAATCACAAGAGAACAAATAGTGAGTATGAGAATACTTGCCTCGACGCGTATTATCACTTTAAAAACTGGCTCTCGGTCTAACGCGGACTTTATACCTTGATTTTCTCCCTTTCTCTCTCTAGGTTGTCGTCCTCTCTCTCTCTCCTTGCCAGAGCTCTTCTGGAAAATTGTGGGAAAAAGGTGGAAAATCCTGAGAATTCGTAGGCTGGCCGGGTATATATACTGCTCGGGCCGCTCGAGCGCCTGGCGAGCGGCCAGCGAGCGCCAAGGTATTCTGGAGGCTTCGGGAAAATTTGCCAGGGCGGCTGGCGTGCGCGAGAAGATTCTGGAAGCGCCGCTCGAGCGGGCTTCGGACGAGCATCGAGCGGGCTAGTTTCTGGTTCTATGGCTCGAGCGGGAATCGAGCATGCATCGGGCGAGACAGCTTCTGGTTCTATGGCTCGAGCGAGGCTCGAGCAGTTAGCCCTCCAACGATACTTTAACCACAATTTTCGAAGATTTTCTTAAAGTTTCCTTCAATGCTTTTTTTTTAGGCATCAAATAAGTCTAGTATTATTTATTATTATGTTGATTATCTCATTTTAAATTCGGAACCTCACACCAAGCACTCTGTCCGCTCAGTCACCGTTGTCTTCCGCGTTTTTGTGCCAACAGTAGGAAGCAGTGTCGAGCCCTCAACCAATCCCCTCTCACCTCTTTAACTCCCTAAAGAAAAGGAAATTTGATATTTAGGTGAGAGGTGAAAGTGACTACTTCGAAGCATTCCAAGGTGGGATAGCCTAAGATGGCATTATATTCAGAGAGTAGGTTCATCAAAAACATAGCCAATGTTTGAGAGGACGTCCTCGAATAACTTTAGAGGGTCTTTTCCAGGTCATTGATCCCTTCAACTCTAATTAAATAATTATCAAGGATATAGAAAGGACCTTACGATGGTTTGAGCCGTTGCCAAGTCTTATTATGTCTAATATATGGTTTGAGCTTTTACTGTTAATAAACATTCTTCTCAAATGGTAGTCATTTGTTCCATTCCAAGACAAACACATTTATAATCAGAGGGTCCAAGCGTGGGAAGTTGCATAGCTGTAGTCATCATCATTTCATACCCTGCTTTCCTAATTAGGATGCCTCCTCTAATTCCTAGCTTTCTTTCCTTCCAACAGATAGAGTTTCTGCCAGGTTGATTGCTTTGATGGCAATGTATGTAACAGGTCTTTTATTGGCCATGCAGCTTAACTTTAAAGAATTCAGATTTTATTGTCCTTCTCACTACAATAAAATTATTAAATTTAAAAATTTAAGTTTTCTTGAAGATATTGAACTTGGTTATCCTCAAATGATAGAATTTGAGGAAATATGATAATTGATAGGTTCTCCTTCCTTTGAGGACTTTGGATTATTGTTAGAAATGATCAAAATGATTAGAATAACAAGCGACTTTAGAACAATCATTATAAAAAGAGTAAGTTTCAGATAAGCCTACTCTAATATTATTAGATGCAGTGGGAGTAGAAATATGGAGAAATCCAGAGTAATGTGACCTATGATTTCAAATGATTACTTGGCTTACCTTCAAGAATCGGATTTTAACATTGGATTTACGAATGATTCAATTACATTTTTATAAGCCATGAGTAGAGATCACTCCATATTTTAATTCTTTGCTATGTGAGAGAGAATCTATGGCTAACAATTAAGTTCAAAATCAGTTAAGTTATTAACTGAAGTTATAGTCATAGGATGCAAATACCTCTATGAACATTGAATGCTATAAATCTAGGCTTATAGCCAAGATTTTTTCTCAATAAGAGGGCATTGATTATCGTTAAAACTTTTTTCTAATTTTTAAGAAGAATTCATTTAGAATTATCATAATTTTAATAGCTTATTTTGATTTTGAGTTATATAAAATGGATGTAAAAATGACACTCTTAAATTGAGATCTTGATGAGGAGATATACACCTGAAGGTTTTGTAATAATGGTCAATTAGTTTGCAAATAAAAAAATCTAGATATGGACAAAAATAGGCATCTCGTCAATTATATAAAAATTTCACAAGGTTATTATTTCGTATGAATTTATTGATAATATTATCAATGAATGTATGTATCATAAAATCAGTGAGAATAAATTATTTTTTTAGTTTTATATGTAGATGATATTTTACTTGTAAGTAATAATTTAAGTTCGTTACGTGAAAGTAAAAACTTTCCTTCACAAAACTTTAATATGAAGGATTTAAATGAAGCCTCTTGTGCCATTGGTTTAAAAATTCATAGAGACAAATAACATAGAAAATTAGAACTATTCAAAACGTTAATATTGAAAGAGCTTTAAAGAAATTTGGAATGAAAGGTTATTCTTCTTTAGTAGTACCTATTGTGAAAGTAGAAAAATTAATGAAGTTTACTATCCCAAAATACATTAAAAAAGAAGTAGTTGAAAAACATACATTACACATATGTAGTAGGAAGCCTAATATAAGCATAAGTCTGCACTAAATTTGGCATTGGCTTTGCAATATGCTTCTTAGGTCAATATCAAAGTTATCTTGGTTTGGATCATTGGAAGACTATAAAGAAAGTTTTATGATACTTGCAATGAACTAAGGGTTATAAATTAAATTACAAACAGAACAATTCTTTGAAAGTGATAGGTTAATTTGGATTCAAGTTTTGCCAATTGTGTAGATGCTAGAAAATCAACCTTAAGATATATCTTTCTACTTGATGGTAAAATTGTATTCTAAAAACGTAATAAAAAACTATTATTGCTATGTCCATATGGAGGTAGAATACATTGTGTTATGAATTTATTACACACGAATTATAATCAAGGAATTTCCTCGGTGGATTTAGGGTTCTTGATGTGATGACCCTAACTTGAGTCCCCAGATTTGACTCAAACCAACCATATGAAAGATCCTCCAATCATTAAACATCATTGGTCTGTAAATGACCATCTGAATTGCATTATTAAATAAAAATATTTATGATAATAATAAAGTACTTGAAATAAAAATAGTATCAATATTCATAATATCAAGTTCCTGGAAACGCAATTTTGATAAATATTTAAATACTAATGAACCAATAATTAATATCACAACTCTTATCATGAAAGCTTTAATTTTCGAGATCATCCATTACGTTTTTAATTTCAATCATGTAATTAACATTTAACCAATTATTAATTAACCAAGTTACCATTTAACAATATTTGGATGTCAACTTCACGTTGATATCTCCACCGATCATGATAAATAAACTAAATGATACATAGGATCCCAATAAATGTTACATCTTATGTGGCTTCAATACTAGTCAAACTGTGACATCTGATCTTACATAAGGATCTTGCCTGCCGTCAAAATTAGAGTAATACAATCTATGAAAAATAAAAATCATAAAACCAAACCATTTCTAAACTCCAACGGTCCAAAACCTGCATCTATCCAACATCTTACATACACATATGCCATCCGTAAAACTTTGAGTGTAAAGTTTAAAATCTCCAAATCAAGCAAATTATAATTAATTAAATAAAAGTGAAATCGATATCAAAGGATGTAGAGAAATCTAGATTAAAGGGTCAAACATCTGGAAACTACTAAAATTAAAATATGTAGATTTAGAGATTTTCACCGACCTAAGAATTTCGGTAGGAATTAAGAATCATTATATTGATTATGTTATTAACCTAGAAGTTAGAGGTTTATTCCGGGACTCAACGGTAACATGAAAAATTATCCAATGGACCCGATCAATAACAGATGTAATTACGGTCAATAAAAAGATAACTCGGCCGCCGAAATTCTAACATGTTATCAACCAAATTAATTACGGTTAATAAAAAGATAGTCGGCCACCAAATTTTCATCCGATTAGTAACCAAAATCAACTTGATTGATTAAATATAACACAAAACAACATAATTAAGCAAAAATTAATATATTTCAACCCACAAACACACACAAGAAAGCCTTATACTTAGCTGAATTCTAAAAAATCAGTACGACATCCAGCAGCACTTTAATTTCCCCAATATTCAATAGGAAATTAGCACACACATGGCACAAAAATTAGCTGCCACACAAGCCTCACACTCCGATTATTTTATAGGAAGCAAGCATTCCACGACAGCATTACTATAGCAAGTAAAAAAGGGTCCACGGCAACTGAAAAATTCAAGTATGTAAATCAGGATTCAGTAGCCGTGTAATGCACACAACAAACACAACACCTAGCTAAATTTGGGGCCATAAAAAGCAGCTTATAGCTGCTTACTTTAGCAATTAAGTAGCAGCTTAATATAAAGGTGAGAAGCTCCCACACGGCTGCTAAAGCAGCAGCTCTCCACGGCTGTAGCTCTCTACAACAACAGCCCCAAACTTCAGCAAAACAAGCCTCGCACTTCAGCAAGCATAAGCAGCTTGTGTCACCAATTATTTAGCAGCCAACCATAGCTATCCACTAGGCAAACTGATAAGGAAACAAAACAGTAGATCAGCAAGATAATGAGGGACACCCGGTTGGTTAAGGGAGAAGATTTTGGGTGGTGTTCGTGGATCAGCTCAGCCTCTGAATTATAAGAGGCACGTGGGAGAAGGACAGGAAGAAGAGAAGGGAAGGAAATCATGAGAGAAAGGAAGAAAACCACAGGGAAAAAGAAGGGAAAAACAGAAGGAAAAAGAGAGGGAAACTAAGAAGGCAGAACCGAAGGCAGCAAGAGAGGAAGCAATTTAGCTGAATATTTGGCAAGTACACTCAAATTCCTTTCTTCAATTATTGCTGTTTATTGTCAATTCCTTAAGTATTATCGTTCTATTACTTAATTTGCCTAATATTTCTGCCCATATCATCATTTTAACATGAGATATACACACCTGAATTTTAAAGTTAAAATCAGTAGCAGAACAGCTTCTATGATTCGGCTGAACCGGAGACCAAATGGTCTCCAAATTTGCTCAAATTTGGTGACCAACTAACCTAACATCTTGTTTATGCTGTGATAAATCGGCTCATAAAAATGAGCTGAACTGATCACTGAACCGGGTCTCACATTAGCAACTGGACAAACTTTGGTAGTTAGGCTGATATTTGAAATTACAACCTATGAACCGAGCCCTAAATTGGATGAACCGGACACCATAGTGACTCAAGTACCTTGTGGTGATATTGAAGTGTCATCCTATAAAAAATTGGCCTTGAACCGGTCACCAAAATAGAAATAGAAATTGGCTGCATCAGGAACTACTAATGCAGAATCTTTGGTTACAAATTTGATCCTAACCAGCTGAAAAATCAGCTTGAACTGGCCATGAACCAGACAAATTCTTAAAAATGAGTCTTCTAGCTGTAAGAGGACTCCTCAAACTGGTCTCGAATTGGCCGTAAAATCAACTATAATGGAACTGGCCCTTAGCATCCATGCTGATGCTAAACCTGGTAAATTGGGAAAAATTGACTGAACCAGACCTAATTCGGTTGAGCTAGCCACCGGCCCAACCAATATATAATATACTAAGGCTAACCTATCCACCAGTGAATCGGCCACCCAAACTACTTGAAATGAGTACTGAATCGGGCCCCTAAAACTGTACCAAACTGGCCCTAGCATCCTTGATGTTGAATTTGGCAATCTAAGAAAATAGACTGAACTGACTTTGAATCGGTTGAACTAATAGCCAACCCGATTAAATCATTAAGTACTAAGGTTGAACTGTCAACCTATGAAATTGTGGCAAAAAATATGTTAAAATTAATACTAAATCGGGCCCCTAAATGGTGCCAAAACTAGCTAACAGCACCCCAATGGATGCTGGAATTTGGGCTACTGAACCGGCCCAATATGGCTCCTGAAACAGTTGCACTAGCATCCAAATGAACCAAATTCTTATGAGGTAATATTAAGGTATCAACCGGTAAAAATATGTCTCGAACCGGCCATTGAATCAGGTCCTAAAACTGACAATTGAACAGGCTAATATTTTTAGTAGGTGGAATTTGCCTTGAACCATTGAACTGATTAATCTACACTGGTTTACAAGTAATGAAAATTAATAATAAAAATCAGTACGGATCAACCCTTGAATCGGCCATTAAATCAGCAACAAACCAGTAACCGAGTCCTTAAGTAATTATGTTAAGTTAGACTGAAAGAATCAACTCGAGCTGGCCCCAAACTCATGATCAGACTGACAATCAAATCAGCCGAATATATCATATGTTAAATCTACATTTTAACATATGTAAAAGTTTAAGGATTAAAGCCACTAAAATTGACAATACATTTATTTCTATTACGATTTACGGTTTATTATTAAATATTGTATTTTATGATTGTATGTTTCGGTGTATATTTTGATATTATGGAAAGTTTGCATGAAACCTTTGCATATTCCAAGAATTATAAGTATTTTCTCCCAAAGTGGAGCAAATTAATGAAATAAGTATTAAGAACAACGTAAAAGCTTCCATAATAAGTTATCAAGTTTTGAAGAAGAAGTAAGAAACTAGACTAAAGAATTGTGTAATATCTTGAATTTTTATATGATTATTTAATTTGGGTGGGACAAAAAATATATTTCCATGAGGTATATAAGTCTTGTTAAAATTTTGCTGACAAAATTTTATAAGTTAGGGAGAATTGTAAGGATCGAGTTCCTAGGACTTAACCTATCAGCCTTAAATGGGAAAATTGGCTTAGGTAGCATGTTGATTGGCCATGATAGTTGACCGGTTCAAATAGCCGATTGGATTAGATAAGTTGATCGGAATAGATGGCTGACCGACTTGAAAGACGGTTGCCCGTATTAGAAAGTAGACCGGTTAAGAGAGTTGATCGAAACAATAGTTGACCAAAATTTTAGTGGTTGACTGGAATTGGGGAGTTAACTAGAACAACCACGAAACTGCGGCTTGCAAATAAATAGTAACGATCGAGGTCATTTGAAAAATTAGACAGAGATAGAGAACTTATAAAGATCGAGGACTCATAGAGAGAGATCAAGGACTCAATGAGAAAAAGAGCAAGAGATAGTGAGACATTTAACAGAATCAAAGCCCATACCTCGCTCTTACCTATTCCGTTGACCTTCTAGAAAGGAAAAACTGAGTGGAAAAGAAAGTACCAAGTAAGTGACCTACCCCCACCTGTTCTTACCTACCCCATTATCTATAAATATTGGGTTTGGGGGTTAGGAAAGAAGTTTGAAAATCTGAGAGGAAGAGGCATGTAGGAGAAAGAGAGGAAGAGTTTCAGGCCAAATTTGAGTAAGGAAATTCGTAGATCAGTACTAGGCAAGTGTATTCTTTGCTTTGTTTTTGGCTGTTACTAATTTTTGTCTGAATCCTTCGGGTATTATTATTCTAATTCCTTTCTTCGCTATGTTTATATGTAATATATGTCACGATGATTGTTTTCCAAAGTTTTGCGAAGGAATTTCATGTTCAGTGCATGTATTATGTCTACATGCCGGATTTTGTTCCACGGTTCGTGCTTGAATATTATTAGAATTCCTTCTGTTTATTGAGTTCGATTTTGCAGTGAGATTTGGTAAAGTTTAAGTCATGGTGTACGGAAAAGTTATCTTGTATGTTTAATTATTGTCGACGAATATCAGTTCGTTTGTTAAAGATCTTATCCGTTTGCATATATGTTCACCGTTTGCAAAAGTAAGATTGCTCTTTAAGGACTTTGGTAATTTGAAGCTCAAGATTCAAGAAAATTAGATTTGATATATGTTGACCGAGTAGTTGTAGGCCTAAAATGTAGCCGTTTCTGATATATGATGGCTGAGTAGTTGTTGGCTTAACATATAGCCATTTCTGATATATGATGGCCAAGTAGCTGTAAACCTAAACTGTAGCTATTTTTTATATATGACGGCCAACTAGCTACAGGCCTAAAATGTAGCCGTTTCTAATATATGATGGCTGAGTAGTTGCAGGCCTAAAATGTAGCCATTTCTGATATATGATAGTTGAGTAGGTGCAGACCTAAAATGTAGCCGTTTCTGATATATAATAGTTGAGTAGCTGCAGACCTAAAATGTAGCCATTTCTGATATATGATGGCCAAGTAGTTAAGGCCTAAAATATAGCCATTTCTGATATATGATTGTCGAGCAGCTATAGACCTAAACTGTAGCCGATAAAGGAAAATTGACTTTGGATTTGAATTTGGTTTGGACATCAGTTCTCATGAAAATGTCTTAGGCCCATATTTTATGTTTCTATATGTAAAATACTCTTATACCGTTTCTTTTGATTTCGTTTTGAAGTAATAATTATGCATATCTTTACTTATTTGTATCTTACTAAATAATCTACTCACTCCTTATTGTTTTCTTACCTTCAGAAGAGTAAGAATTCATGTCGAATGAGAAACAGTAGAGTCGGACGGACTAGCTAGGCGGGAAGGCCGATCTGGGTTCATGTAGTAGTACATGATTGATTTTGATATATTTTTAGTTATTTTGGAGACTTTTGTATAACAATTCCGTTGTATAAATTAATGGATAATTGTATGCTTTCACTGAACTTTATGGTTTAAGAAATTTTAGTTCCTAATGGCATTTCATACGTCAAAGGTTTCCCCCTGAGAATCGACTGACCTAGTCAAGGCCAACCTAGATTCTTGGCTTGCCAAGATGAGGCTGACTTAAGAGCTTCGGCCGGTTTTGATCCTGTGTGCATTATTATTATTTAAATTATGCATGATTATTTATATTTGTCTCATTATTCATTTGCATTGTGATATGGACAGACGAGTGCTGTAGCCTAGCAAGAGTTTCGATCCGTCACACTTAGTATGAATATTGACGAAGGTCATTAGAGGATTATGGCCCGTTCCGCCACAGGTGGTATCAGAGAAAGAGATGCCTTAGGTTTGATTTGAATTCATGTGAAAGTTTAGGATAGATTAAGATTAATTAAATGAATAGATGAAGGCGTAAGACAACTTAGCTAGACTAGTTAGACTTAGTTATCCTAGTCCAATAAATTAGGCTAGCATTAAGTAGGACCAAGGCGTTGTGTTTAGGAAGCATCGTGTCCTAGTTACCGCTCATGCCAAATTATAATCTGACTGAGCTGCTCTTGTTTTAGAAGTTGAAGTATTAGCTGAAAGAATGGCAAATAGATGAAGACGGGCTGCCTGTACTGATAATTTTCAAGACCGGGAGGCGGAGTACTTGAATCTATTAGGAAGGATGACCGATGTTATGGAAGCTATGGGGAAACAAAATTTGGCTCCAATTCTGGCTCCAGCACCCGTTAATTAGGAAACATCGACGTATGATCGTTTCACCAATGAGCGAGTTCCAGAATTCTTGGGAGAATCGGATCTAGTGAAGACAAACACGTGGATCTAGTGGCTTAAGAAGGTGTTTGTAGTTATTAGATGTCCGATTGAAGATAGAGTTTTATTTGCTACTCATAAGTTGGAGGGAGAGGCCCATCATTGGTGGAAAATGCAGAAAAGAGTATTTGAGGTGCCGAAAAATGAAATTACTTGGGCTATGTTTGAGGCAGACTTTTTGGAAAAATATTTTCCTACTAGTCTTTATGGGCAAAGAAAGGATGAGTTTTTATGATTAAGACAGGGCAATCATACAATGGCTGAGTATGATGCCAAATTTACTTAGTTATCCCATTATACTCCATATATGGTCAAGGAGGAAGATAGAAAGGCGAGAATGTTTTCTTAGGGTTTGAGGGATGATATTAAGAAACATCTGTCGACATTGAAGCTGTGACTTATGGGGAAGTGTGGGATAGAGTTATTATTTATGAGAAGGAATTTTCAAAAGAGGAGTCTTTCAAGAAAATGATATGTGACTTACCATATTTTCAACTGAAAATCTAGTAGAGTCTTAGCTGTAATACGGACGTCGACCAAATGCAGATACCTATAAATATCATTTACAAGATATAAAAATCCACCCAAATAAACTCTAATATCTAGATAAATATAAACTAACATAGGATCCTAAATCTGCCACAATTATTTCGTGGCTCCAACGTTGTATCCCCAGATATAATATCGGACATTGAGAGATGCCATTAAGTACTTGAAGCAAACCATAATTGTGATGGAATAGATTTTTTTTTTTGTCCTCAGATAATTTCGTCATTCAGAATAGGAACAGAAGCCCAAATCTTACTTAAAGTCTTAGGAAAAAATGGATAGAGTTTCACCTAAACTTGGGCTAAATCAAAATATAAACCTATGCAAAACCTGCAAATAAACCATTACATGCACATAGCTATCCATCTATACCGTAATTTTTCCTACAACACGTGTTCACAGGACCACAACTGCCACTATGGCTTTAATATAATCCTATCCACTAAATTAGGAACGTATAGGAGATACCATCTAGGACCGATACAAAAATCCAGAAAACATATCGCGGAAGCAGAACTATTAACCTGTAGAAGCATAATTTCTTATTTCATCACATACATCACATGCATTTCTATATACTAAATCCAGATACATATAATCTGTACACAAAACCATATATCAAAGTCAGGTCTTTATATCCAACTGTTCATCCAAGATTACTTTAAAATACTTCAAATCTCCAAAGTCTTTAAGCTATGCTTTAGATCACTCCTCGTCTGGTAATAGCTCTATAGTTTCATCTGGAGGGGAAAAAAATAGTAAAACTGTAAGTTGAGATTCAGTAAGGTACATGTAGGCATGCAGTAAAACTTTTATGCAGAACAGAATGCAGTAAAATAGATAAAAATGCATGTTAAAGCATAAATGCTATAAATCAATAATTTACAGAACTTTCGAAAAACAGAAACACTTAAGTTTCGGAAAGTAGAAGTCAATGTAATCATACTTCATTAATACTAAGTTGATAAGACAGGCTTTAGAAAGCAAAAATCAGTCTCAATTCTATAGATTATAGAAAATTCTTTTTCCTATCAGTAAAAGATCCAACCAGTAGACTCTACCAGCGGAGGGGGCGAATAATTAAGGATAGATTGTATTTGCACACAATTAAAGCTAGTAACAGTCGTCCCATCTCATGGGACATCCCTTTCCGCGGGATTTAATATAGTTGCCGGCCGGTAACATTAAACTACCCTCTAGTTTAACGCCCTAAGGAAGGACGGACCACAAATAACTCCATGGACAGAGTTATCCTCGATTACCACCATAACGTTCTAAAGTATGTTGGAGAATCTAACCTAACTGTATATTAGTCATGGGTCCTAAATAACAATATAAGAAATATTTTTCCTTCTTATTTCATAACTGAAAACCCTTTTTAGTTTCAGAAATCAGTTAGAGTTTTACAATAACTCTTCAGTCAGTTTCAGAATATATAGTAATAGTCTAAAACCCTTCAGATTCCCTTTAGAATATACAGAAACAGTTTGAAACCCTTCAAATTTATTTCAAAATACACAGTAACGGTCTAAAACCCTTTAGTTTTGCGTCAAAAATCCACGGTAATTTATTAGTATAAGTCCGTGTAAAATTTTCAGAAGTAGTTTATACCAGGAGCTTTATTTCAGTATGGATTAACTTATATATAACAGATATTATGGGTAAAAATCATTAAAACTCTTCATTTTCGTACCTAGGGTTTCACCGAAATTTTCGGACGATAAATGGACACCGAACACATACATTTTCATGAAATTAGAGGTATAACTTGTAGTATATACAAGTAAACTTAAAATTTGACTGATTAATCGGGAGAAATAGAGGTTATGTAAAGTCAATATGGAGAACTACGTATTTAAAGTATAAATACACTTTTAGAGATACAGAAAAGCAGTAAAAACAGAAAATAGCATCCGAGAAATACTTGCCTGAGCTCGGATTACAGTTACCGTGACTCTGATCGGAGCGGATCTGTGAGGTTCCAGATTTGTGAACCCGATAATAATGAGGTGATTAGTATGTTAATGATCAATACTAAACTTATGGGATGATTAAGGTTTGGTATCGGAAGAGAAATCGGGGAAAATCATTCGGTCTGGTCATTGAAGCCACAAAGAGAGCTTGCGCTGGCTGGGTGCTCGAGCCACGGCTCGAGCGGATAAAGCAGAACCGCCCGTGGCCTGGTCGCTCGCCAGCCGCTCGAGGGGCGCTCGAGCGGTGGCCGCCCATGGCCTGGCCGCTCGCCGGCCGCTCGAGCGGCCGGCGCAGTATAAAAACGCGCCGCGCCTTCGTCTTCCCTCATTTTCGCACGGGCCGAGGGTTTTTGAGAGAGAGAGAGGCGCGCGACGGGAGAGAGAAGAAGGGAGATCGAGCCGGGAGTCTAATTCCTCCCGAGAGCCAGGTATAAAGGTGAAAGCACGCGTCGAGGCAAGTGTTCTCATACCCACTTCTCGTTCTCTTTCGTTATTTTATGTATTTTTGTCCGGTATTTTGAGTCGATACCCACCGTGGATGTTAGGATATTGAAAACCCATGCCTTGAGGTCCATGAAAATGTGGTTAGTTGTCCGATTCGTGTCCGATTCACCCGGGTGGGTTTTACCGAAACCCTAACCTACGGGATTTTGGGGGTTTCCCGTTTCCCGGCCTCATATCATGAAATTGACCTCAAAATTGGAATCCCCATGTCCCAATGATGTATATAGGTCGGCCGCGGGTCCGATCTTGCACGTTTGGACCCGTTCACGGCGTCCGAGCCCGTTAAAGGGGCGCTGTTACTGTTCACCCGAGACCAAAGGTGAATTTTGCGTGTTGTCACCTTCGTGAAATGATGAAATGATCCTAGAATATGAATACCCATGTCCCAATTGTGTGTATATATCGACCGGATGCCCAATCCCGTAAGATTTGACCCGTTCGTGGCATCCGGGAGCCTTGAAAGAATTCCGTAATCGTTAACCCAAAAGTAAATGGGAAGTTTCAAACTTCCACCCTCGTGTTAAGATAAATCGAGCCCGAATGTGAAATATCGTGTAAGAATTGTGCGTACAAATCCACCGGACGGCCGATCTCCAAGTATCAAACCGTACGGCGTCCGGTGGCCAAAGAGAAATCGATAATGTTCACCCAAAATGAAATGAGAAATGTAAAGTGATATGTGGTCATAATCGTATTGAAAGTAACGTTTAACTGAATAAACGTAAAAGTAAGAACCCGAATATGAATCCGTGTGCTGGAGGCAAGGGAATGAGTCCCGGAGGTTCCAAAATGACATGTGATCATCTGAGGTATGAAATCTAATCTCTATCGTGAACTTGGATTGACTGTTGTGATTAAGGGAACTGGATCCCGAAGGAAGTCGAATTAAACTTGTGATGCTTTGTTGTGGATTAAGGGAATTGAGTCCCATTGGATATCGTGAACCATGATGTGAATGGAAGGGAGTCCACATTGTGCTTGTGATGATATGATCTCCTGGATGGAGATGTGTTTGATGATGTAATTCTCCCGGTTGGAGATGATTGTGATGGGAATGAGATTTCCCGAGATGTGATTGTGTGGCAAATGTGGATTTCCCTCTCCAAGTGTCGAACCTAACCTTGAAACTAGGACCCCGAGTCGTATGTGTAGTATTCTTTAGTGTACCATGTCCATCGTGGTGGGAACCCGAGGAATACTTGGCCACGTATTCCGGCCGCTCGTGTGGGCGGGTGATGTCTGTGGTACGCTTTAGGAAACTACTGTGGAAGAACGAGGATTGCCCTGGACCCCGGGGGTGTGGGGTGTGTCTGTCGACGCTACATATTGAGATGTAGTTGTTGCAGGATGATTGTTGCATGGATGCAACCGAGGGTCGTGTGCTACCGACCTAAAATAGTAGCCGTGGCTTTAGAATGTATAGAGAACACATTCCTATCCTCGTTCTTTCGCATCGTTGGTTAGTACGGGTCTACTAGCCAGGTCCGCAAAGACGATGTAATAATGAAAAGGAATAATATCCAATTGATGAACGACGTGAATCCAGTAGACCACAATGAGAACCGAATGAATCCAGTGACTCAAGATATGAACCGCAAGAACCGCTTGAAACCAGTGATTCAAGATGAAACCGTGAGAACTGTAGGGATCGAGTGATTCCAGCTTGCTTCCTATTCCCCGTCCCCGTCCTTGATTGTGGAGAGTGTGTGTTTCCCCTCTCGTTTTAGTTCTTGTACGTGTCTTGGAGGGTGTTTATGATTATATTTGCCGAGCTGTTGGTTCACTCTTGCTATTGTTGTCTATTTTTCAGATGAGAACACTTAGTCAAGCGCATGTAGATAGAGCAAGGAGAGAGACTTGCTCGATGAGATCGGCTGGACGGCGAGTGCGCGTAGGCTCTGGACTTAGAGTTGGATCACATTGTGGACAAAGAACTTAGTGTTGAGCGTGGCTCATTATTGTGGTTTTATGGTTTTATTATGCTTCTGCAGATGTATGATGATTTAGTTATGCTTCCGTGTCTGTATATATATTTTTGATTTTGGTTTCATTAGATGGCATCTCTCTAGATCCAAAGATAGTAGGTTGTGTATCTTGTATTGGAGCCATGGATGATATGGCCGATGTGTGATCCTGTGTGGGGTGTTGTAGGCTTTGAGTTAAGCCTCTTGATTAGATGTGTGTTTGTATAGAATGATATTTAAACAGGTTGTATTTTAGTTTTTGTCCAGTTACAGAGGAAACTCTGCCAGATTTTCTGTAGAGTCCATAGGTTAATTATGGGCTTTAGGGTGTGTTTAGGCATTGACGGAGGTTATTCAATGGAGAATAATCCGTTCCGTCACAGTTGGTATCAGAGAATAAGAGAGATGCCTAGGTTTGATTTGAATCATATGCGAAAGCTTAGGATTGATTAAGATTGATCGTTTTCGCGAATGAAGGCCTGTGAGAACTGAGTTAGTCCGGGTAGTTTTGGTTACCCCGGTCCCAGAATTTAGACTAGAACGCTAAGTTAGAAGTTGTGACTTAGTTCGGATGGCTAGCCTACATGTCCTAGCTTGTGTTCTAGGAGTGGCTTGATCCGAATTACTTCGGTTTCAAGAAAATATTAGTAGCGGCTCCTGGATGGGGACTACTAGTATTGGATTTCCGACTGTAGGTCGAGAGAGTGATGGTGTGTTAAGACACCTTAGTGTTTGAATTTGATCGGTGTTGATTGGGTCCTTAAGCTGATCAGTGTTGCTTCGAGGCCTAAGTTAATTGATCTCGGTTTGAGGTTTAAGTTTGATCGGTTCTCGGTTGAAGTCCTTGGATTGGTATTTTGCTTTGAAGGGTTGCCAGTCAACCTAGAGAGTGTGATGAATTGGGTGGAGTTAAGATCGAGCATATGAAGCTCTAAGTTGAAAATTCATGAAGTGTCTGGACTTCTTGACAGTCTAGATCCTTAAGATTGAGATGTGGATTTTGAGGTTGGAGATATCGTTGTGGTGACCCCATGTCGATAGAAGACACGGTGTGTTGCCCTGCAATGGATAGGAAGTGAAGTCGACCTCGGGTGGTTGACGTGAGAAGGATCTTGGGTCTCGAGGATTAAGAAATATGGTCCCATGCATTATGGAAGCTTCTTGAATTGATTTTGTGTCAATGAGACTCTTGGGAGTGTGTCTCAATAGTGGATAGTCAGATCACGAGATCTCAGGATGCCTTTAGTCACGGACAGGCAGTGAGAAGGGTCAGTGTTTATATCAAGATCCTATGATATGAACCCAAGTGTTAATGTCGCCTGTCGTGGCAGGAGGAGAGCTTCTTGGGTCTAATATTGCGATCTGATGTTGTTTTGAGGATTCTGAACCCATGTCGGGATTGTGGTTAAAATTGTCTAATTGGGAGGATCTAGGCTTATCGGTAATGCCAAGGGCGACCTAGTATTCGGAAAGGCAAAAGGAAATATCGCAACGCCTATTCATGGACAAATCTTGGACGAATGCCTTTCCGAAGAGATTTTGAAACTGGGATCTAAGTTATAGATAGTACGGGTGTTGGATTGGGAATGGTTGTATCCTCTGATCTTGGAATGAGGAAATCCAGCACCGTAGGATCAGAGTTCGGCGGTGATGGTGCATGCGGAAATATGTGGATTGCCGAGTTGGGAGATGAAATTTCTCAATCGTGATGTCACAGCACTTGCTTATTGGGGACCCCGAGTATGTTTATGGTTTTGTGATTCGAGGGATTAAGGATCTAAGTCCAATACAAGTGGTATCGAGGTTGTGATACTCTTGGAGTTCGTGGATACGATCTATTGGGTTAACTTGAATCGTCTTGTGATGCCAATCTTGTTGTGACATTTAAAGGTTTCGATCAGTAAGTTATCGGGTTGATTTGAATAGTGTGCCTGATGATTAACTTGTGCGATTTTGGGTATGAACTTGAGATAGTTAAAGTATCAAGTCTTAATCTGATTTTAATAGTGGTTCGGTGGGCAAACTGCAGTGCTGATATAGTTGGCTTAGTAAAGGATATCATCTTGCAGTCAGGTTGTGGGAATGGAAGCATGAGTTTTAATTGATCGAGGTATCAAGAAATTGATAGTGTCTTTCTTGTGAATCATTTGATCGAGGATGTTATCGAAAGGGAAGATTCGGTCGAGTTATCTTATGATCGGTAATTCGAGGTCATATCGAATCGATGCTAATCAATGAGGATCTTAAGCAGAGCCGTGGAAGTATCGGCTTTGGTATCATGGTCGAATATTTCAGAACCTTCGAGGTAAATAGATGGACCGATCAGGTTGTTCGTGAATTTTGGAATGGGGTTGCCTAGGAGATTGATGGTTTGATAGTCAGACCTTGTGAATGGATAGGTGTAGTTCCTGAGCCGTTGTAAAGGCTTGATGAATTATGAAATTGATTTGGGTCCATAGCGTGATATTGTGGATCAATAGGAGTTGTAGCCCTGACGGTATCCAGGTCAATTATGAAATTGATGCTGCGAGTCTTGGGCTTGTGTGTCTTTAAAGTTTCATAGAAGATGCTGAAGATGAATCGCTAGTAAGTCCAGTTGATTGGGTGAGAAAATGTCGTGATCTTGCTGGAAGATAGAATCGTATTCGGTTTTGGTCAGTTGGCTTGTTGATGTGCCACGGGATATTGAGGTTACTAAGTGATCGGAATTGAAGGTCTTGTCAACTTTTTGGGAGATTGTTATGATCGTGCCGTAATTTAATGATTTGAGGATTGATCAGAGCGCGCAGAGTAAGTGTTGTGGGCCCGTGGCCCAGAGATTTCTAAATAAGGTTGAGGTCCCGGTGACCGATTTCTTTCGAGGCTTGGAATGAATTGAAGGAAAAGTCCATTGGCCCGTTCAAAGTGTCGGTTTGGGTTGGGAGATATCTGGCATGATTGTGGGTCACTTTTGAAATTTGGAGGATCGTTATGAGGTCTTCCTTGTATCGATGGATGAGAGAATTGATAAGTGACCGGATTGGGCCGTTTTGAAAGGCTAAGGATTTGTTTTATGACGAGAACTAGGACGATTCCAATGCTTGAGGTTTTAAATAGGCGTTGTCCGAGGAAATGATTTCAGTCTTTGAGGAGTTCACCTCAGATTTGGGAGTTCAAGGCTCGTTAAATTTCGAGGACGAAATTTTATAAGTGGGGGAGAGTTGTGAGGTTCCAGATTTGTGAACCCGATAATAATGAGGTGATTAGTATGTTAATGATCAATACTAAACTTATGGGATGATTAAGGTTTGGTATCGGAAGAGAAATCGGAAAATCATTCGGGTCCGGCTGCTCAAGAGCCTCACAAGAGTTTGTTGGCGCTCGAGCCACGGCTCGAGCGGATAAAGCAGTAACCGCCGTGGCTCGGCCGCTTGCCAGCGCCGAGGGGCGCTCGAGCGGTGGCCGCCCATGGCCTCGCCGCCGCGGCAGCCGCCCGCTCGAGCGGCCGGCGCAGAAAAAACGCGCCGCGCCTTCGTCTTCCCTCATTTTCACACGGGCCGAGGGTTTTTGAGAGAGAGAGGCGCGCGACGGGAGAGAGAAGAAGGGAGATCGAGCCCGGGAGTCTGATTCCGCCCGAGAGCCTGGTATAAAGGTGAAAGCACGAGTCGAGGCAAGTGTTCTCATACCCACTTCTCGTTCTCTTTCGTTATTTTATGTATTTTTGTCGGGTATTTTGAGTCGATACCCACCGTGGATGTTACGATATTGAAAACCCATGCCTTGAGGTCCATGAAAATGTGGTTAGTTGTCCGATTCGTGTCCGATTCGCCCGGGTGGGTTTTACCGAAACCCTAACCTACGAGATTTTGGGGGTTTCCCGTTTCCCGGCCTCGTATCATGAAATTGACCTCAAAATTGGAATCCCCACGTCCCAATGATGTATATAGGTCGGCCGCGGGTCCGATCTTGCACGTTTGGACCCGTTCGCGGCGTCCGAGCCCGTTAAAGGGGCGCTGTTACTGTTCACCCGAGACCAAAGGTGAATTTTGCGTGTTGTCACCTTTGTGAAATGATGAAATGATCCTAGAATATGAATACCCATGTCCCAATTGTGTGTATATATCGACCGGATGCCCAATCCCGTAAGATTTGACCCGTTCGTGGCATCCGGGAGCCTTGAAAGAATTCCGTAATCGTTAACCCGAAAGTAAATGGGAAGTTTCAAACTTCCACCCTCGTGTTAAGATAAATCGAGCCCGAATGTGAAATATCGTGTAAGAATTGTGCGTACAAATCCACCGGACGGCCGATCTCCAAGTATCAAACCGTGTACGGCGTCCGGGTGGCCAAAGAGAAATCTGATAATGTTCACCCAAAATGAAATGAGAAATGTAAAGTGATATGTAGTCATAATCGTAATGAAAGTAACGTTTAACTGAATAAACGTAAAAGTAAGAACCCGAATATGAATCCGTGTGCTGGAGGCAAGGGAATGAGTCCCGGAGGTTCCAAAATGACATGTGATCATCTGAGGTATGAAATCTAATCTCTATCGTGAACTTGGATTGACTGTTGTGATTAAGGGAACTGGATCCCGAAGGAAGTCGAATTAAACTTGTGATGCTTTGTTGTGGATTAAGGGAATTGAGTCCCATTGGATATCGTGAACCATGATGTGAATGAAAGGGAGTCCACATTGTGCATGTGATGATATGATCTCCTGGATGGAGATGTGTTTGATGATGTAATTCTCCCTGTTGGAGATGATTGTGATGGGAATGAGATTTCCGAGATGTGATTGTGTGGCAAATGTGGATTTCCTCTCCAAGTGTCGAACCTAACCTTGAAACTAGGACCCCGAGTCGTATGGGTAGTATTCTTTAGTGTACCATGTCCATCGTGGTGGGAACCCGAGGAATACTTGGCCACGTATTCCGGCCGCTCGTGTGGGCGGGTGATGTCTGTGGTACGCTTTAGGAAACTACTGTGGAAGAACGAGGATTGCCCTGGACCCCGGGGGTGTGGGGTGTGTCTGTCGACGCTACATATTGAGATGTAGTCGTCTGTTATGATTGTTGCATGGATGCAACCGAGGGTCGTGTGCTACCGACCTAAAATAGTAGCCGTGGCTTTAGAATGTATAGAGAACACATTCCTATCCTCGTTCTTTCGCATCGTTGGTTAGTACGGTCTACTAGCCAGGGTCCGCAAAGACGATGTAATAATGAAAAGGAATAATATCCAATTGATGAACGACGTGAATCCAGTAGACCACAATGAGAACCGAATGAATCCAGTGACTCAAGATATGAACCGCAAGAACCGCTTGAAACCAGTGATTCAAGATGAAACCGTGAGAACTGTAGGGATCGAGTGATTCCAGTTGCTTCCTATTCCCTGTCCTGTCCTTGATTGTGGAGAGTGTGTGTATCCCCTCTCGTTTTAGTTCTTGTACGTGTCTTGGAGGGTGTTTATGATTATATTTGCTGAGCTGTTGGTTCACTCTTGCTATTGTTGTCTATTTTTCAGATGAGAACACTTAGCTGGCGCATGTAGATAGAGCAAGGAGAGAGACTTGCTCGATGAGATTGGCTGGACGGCGAGTGCGCGTAGGCTCTGGACTTAGAGTTGGATCGCATTGTGGACAGCAACTTAGTGTTGAGCGTGGCTCATTATTGTGGTTTTATGGTTTTATTATGCTTCCGCAGATGTATGATGATTTAGTTATGCTTCCGTGTCTGTATATATATTTTGATTTTGGTTTCATTAGATGGCATCTCTCTAGATCCAGTATAGTAGGTTGTGTACTGTATTGGAGCCATGGATGATATGGCCGATGTGTGATCCTGTGTGGCGTGTTGTAGGCTTTGAGTTAAGCCTCTTGATTAGATGTGTGCTTGTATAGAATGATATTTAAACAGGTTGTATTTTGGTTTTTGTCCAGTTGTAGAGGAAACTCTGCCGGATTTTCTGTAGAGTCCATAGGTTAATTATGGGCTTTAGGGTGTGTTTAGGCATTGACGGAGGTTATTCAATGGAGAATAATCCGTTCCATCACAGGATCTGTGACATTTCAAAATATTTTATCTGATTAAATTTAGATTATTTATTATTTTTGGTAATTTTGGGTGATTCGGGCGTGAGAAAAATTAATTAAATACTTTAAAATTTTCAGAGAATATTTGATATTATCGGGCCGGTGCCAGGAGTGCACCCATTTGACCGCCTGGGTATCGATTTAAATTTTGGATTAAAAGAAAACGTAATATATATATATATAACGTAAATATAATAATAATAATAATAATAATAATAATAATAATAATAATAATAATAATAATAATAATAATAATAATAATAATAATAATAATAATAATAAGAAAGAGGAAAAGCAGAAAAAAAAGAGAGAAACGAGGAAGAAGAGGGTCGGGGAGAGAGAAAGCATAGGCGAGAGGGTTAGGGTTTTGCTGCGTCGGTGGCGCAGTGGAGGTTTCACTGGGGAAGAAGGTGTCGCACGAGCCGGCAACGGCCGTGTGTGGTGGTGGCCGGCTAGCGCTGCCGGCGGAGTGGCGGCAGCAGTCGCAAGAGGAGGAGCAATGCGAAGGAGAAGAGGAGAAAATGGAGGCATTCGGGTTCGATTCTGAGCTCGTACTAGTTGGAGAAAATATAGAGCACGTTGAGGTAAGTGTTTTCATACTCACTATTTGTTCTCTTGTGATTTTTATTCGTTCTCCATCGGGTATTATTATTCCGATACCCACCCAAAACATGAATATCGTATAGCCCACGATTAATGATTGTGAAATATGTAGTTATTTGTCCGATTCACTTGTTTCGGTACCACTAAACCATAATCCAGTAGCTTATTTGGGTCCCCCTATTTCCTCCTCAAATAAACATCAAAATGACTCCAAAATGTGAATTATCAAGTCCAAATTATGCATATATGTCGACCGGATGTCCGATCGGACAAGAATCGACCCGTTCGCGGCGTCTGAACTCTCTAAAACACAACTGTTACTGTTTATCCGAAATAAAATAACAAAATTTCATGTTTCCACCATTGTATTATGTTAAATTGACCTCAAAATATGAATCATCACGTCCCAAATGTGTATATCTGTCAGCTGCGTGATCGATCTCGCACTAATCAACCCATTCCCGGCGTCCGAGCCATCTAAAAGTGCACTGTTACTATTCATCCAAAATGAAATGGAATATTTGCATGTTTCCACCCTCGTGTTATGTTAAATTGACCCCAAAATATGAATCTCCACATCCCAATTGTATGTATATATCGACTGGATTGTCTGCTTCGCAAAAATCAACCCATTCGCGGCATCCGGGAGCTCTAAAAGTTCCTTGTTGCTGTTCATCCGAGTTGAATGGGGAAAATTACATGATTCCACCCGTTTAATGCTTAAGAAACTTGTATCTAATTGATCATATTAAATTGTCAGCCTTAAAAATGCGCAAGTGTGCACCGGAGGCAATGAAATGCGTTCCGGAGGCTTCTAGGGTAGTATTTGATCACCGAAGGTAAGTAAATCCAAACTCTCTTGTGATCTTAAATTGAATGGCTAAAAAGGTTTATGTTCCAAAAAAAGGAAGGAATCGAGCAAGTAAATGGAGGAAAAATCCACCAAAGTACGATATGATGGATTTGATCTCTTAGATGGAGATATGTGTGGATTTGGTCTCCCAGATGGAGGTAAGGATGGGAATGTGATTTTTCGATTGAAAAATGTGATGTACTTGTGGTGGATCTTCTCTCAAGGAAGGAGTAATCCTGAAACTAAGACCATGGTTCATAGCGATAGTATTCTCTGGTTTGCCATGTCCATCACGGTGTGAACCCAAGGAATACTTGGCCACGTATTCTCGCCGCTGGTGAAAGCGAGTGACATTCGTGGTTCGCTTTAGGATACTACTATGGAAGAATGAGGATTGCCCTGGTCCCCAGGGGATATGGGGCGAGTTGAGATGGCCGAGTGCTGCAGGCCTAAAATGTAGTCGATGGTCGAGTGCTGCAGACCTAAAATGTAGCCGATGGTCGAGTGATGCAGACCTAAAATGTCGCCGAGAATGTGTGGCGAAACATTCATTTTCTCGGTTCTCTTACATCATTGGTTAGTACGACTTGCTAGCCCGGGTCCGCAAAGATTAATGAAAGTAATGAAAATGAATAAATGTAACCAGAACAAACATGCGAACCAGATGATCTCAGATGTCTTATCTCCTCGCATGTTTCCTTTTATCCAAGTTATATGTTTCCTCTGTCAAGTTACTGTTTTTCATGTTATTTGCTATAGTGATGTACGATTACATTTGCTGAGTTGTATGCTTACTCTTGCTATTTCTCCTTCTAGATGAGAACATTAAGCCGGCGCCCGATTATTTAGAGTAAGGAGAGAGACTTGCTTGAGGAGATTAGCTGGATGTCGAAGGCTTGAAGTTTTGGATACGTTGTTGTAATAGAATGTGAATAGTCTTATTGGATTAATGTGATTTGTTATTATTTTATGGTTATTGTGATGCTTCCGTAGGTTTCTGAATTTAGCTATACTTTCGCATCTATGTTGATGTTTTGGATTTCATTTAATCCTAGAAGGCATCTCTTTAGACCCAACATGGTAGATAGGAGTACTGTGTCGGAGCCATGGATGGTATGGCAATTATGATCCTGTGTATTGTGTTGTAGGCCAAAATGTTAATTACTGGGATAGTTGTATGCTTGTACAGGCTATTTTAAGCTGGTTTTATTTTTGATTTTACATCCAATTGCAGAGGAAACTCTACCAAAATTTTTACAGAATCCGTAATGATAAATTATAGGTATAAGTTTATGTTACCATTGATAGAGGTTATTTAAGAAAAATAACACGGTCCGTCACAGTTGGTCTCAGAGAAAAAAAAGAGATGCCTTAGGTTTGATTTGAATCGTATGCGGAAGCTTAGGTTAGATTAAGATTGATCGAATGAGTAGATGAAGGCGTACGATGATTAAGCTAGTCCGGATAGTTTTGGTTACTCCAATCCCAATAACTTAGGCTAGCACTAAGTTAGGAATGATGAATTAGTTCGATTGGTTAGCTTATGCGTTCCAGCTAGTGTTCTAGGAGTGGCCTAATCTGAATTGTTCCTGTTTCAAGGAAGTGTTAGCTGTGGCTCCTAGATGGGGACTACTAATATTAGTGGCTGACTACAGGGTCGAGAGGAAGATAGTGTATAGAGACACCTTAATATTAGAATTTGATTGGTATCAATTGGGTTCTTGAATTGGTCAGTGTTGATTCGAGGCCTAGATTAATTAATTAATCTCGGTTTGAGGTTTAGGTTTGATCGGCTCTGGATTGAAGTCCTTAGGCTAGTAATTTGCTAAGACGGATTGCTTGATCAACCTAGCAAGCATGATGAATAGGGTGAAGTCAACGGCTCAAGGTTAGTATAACTAGAGTTAATTTCGGGCATACCAAGTCCTAGGATGACAATTCATAATTGATTTGGAGGTGCTTAAGTGTCTGGACTTTTGGGTAGCTCAGATCCTATTGAGGTTGAGATGAGGATTTTGATCTTAAGATGATATTGTGATGATCGCATGTCCGATAGAAGATAAGACGTGTTACCCCATGTTAGACAGGAGGTGAAGTTGACCTCGGTTGTTGACGTGGAAAAGATCATGGGCCTTGAAGATTAATAGATATTGTCCTATATGTTTGTGGAAGCTTTATGGATGAATGCTTTGTTTCGGTAAAAGTCTCGGGAACATGTTTTAATAGTGATTTAGTCCGATTGCAAGATGGAGGAATGTCCTTATCTAGGGATGGACGGTGAAAAGGTCCAGTGTCTAAATCGCGATTCTAAGGTATTAACTCAGGGTGTTAAATGTCACCTGTTGTGATAAGAGGTAAGACTTTTGGATTTGATGCTGTAACCTGGAGTCGTTCTAGGGATTTCGAGCCCATATTACGTTGTGTATTTGAGTTATGTGTAATTGGGGGACCTAGGCCTTACAATAGCGACAAAGGTGACCAAGTATTCGGGAGGATAGAAGATATATTAAGGTGGATGTACATGGATGAATCTTGGATAAATGTATTCCCGAAGAGATTTTGGGATATGATCTAAGTCATAGATAGCTTGGTTGCTGGACTAAGGATAGTTTGTATCCTCTAGCCTAGTAGTGAAGAAATCCAGTGCCTTGGATCGGAGTTTTGATGGTGGTGGCGCATAAGGAAATTGTGTTGATCGCCATGATGGAAGACGAGATTTCTCAATTTTGAAGTCACAAGACCTGTATCATTTGGGATCCCGAACATATGATTCCTAAGTTTAGTTGTTTATTTAAGGATGCAAGCTTGATAAAAGCGGTATCGAGGGTTATGACATTTTCGGGTTCGTAGATGCAATTGGTTGGGTTAATCTGAACCATTTTGTGGTGCCAATCTTGATGTGACGTTATGGATGATTTGGTTGGTAAGTCATCGAGTCGATCTGAATTGGATTGGTAAGCATATTATGTCTTACAATTGAATTGTGTGATTTTAGGCATGAGCTTGAGCTAGTTAATGTATCAAGTTTTAATCTGATCTTAGTAGTAGTTTGGTGGGTGAACCACTGTGCAAGCCTGGGTTGGACTGGTAAAGAGATAACATCATGTAATAGGGTTGTAGGATTTGAAACATAAGTCTAAACTGATCGAGGTATCAGGAGATTAATGTCGTCTTTCCTGCAAATCATTTAATGAGGATTTGCGCTAAATCCAATTTGTATAGGCGACCATGCCCAAAGGTCATTTTGTGGTCAATGAGGGGTTTTGGTTATGTGAATATTTGAGGATATTATCAGAAGGAAGAGTAAACTGCTATATCTTTGGTCGATAATCCGAAGTTGTGTCAAAATCGACGCCGATCGTTAAGGATTCCATGTAAAGCCGAGGAGGTATCGATTTTGCATTATAGTAGAATATTCTAGAACCTTCGAGGTAAATAAGACGAGCTGACAAGGTTGTTCATGAATTTCGAAAATGGGATTTCCTAGGGGTTAATGATTTGATAAGCGGACCTTGTGAATGGATAGGTGAATTGTGTGGGCTGTATAAAGGCTTGATGATTGTTAAGATCGATTTGGGTCCATAGCGCGTTAATTGTGGATTAGTGGGGGTTGTAGACCCGACGGTATTCAGGATAAGGATATGGCTACTACGAAGTTTGGAAACACTGTTTGGGTTTTGTAGGTTTGCAGATGTCTCATGAAATTTTATGGGATGGATCCTTTGGCCATATTTAGGCCCGTGCTGAGGTGACTTCATTAATAAATTCAAAAGGACATAGGTTGTATGCAATTTGTTTGAGGATTGTATCATAAATTGTGAACGGCTGTTAATCTGCATGCCCCATTGAGAAGGAAAAGCGAGTTTAGTCTGAGGAAATGCCTTGTTAAGCATATGGTTCTTTGGTAACATGATTTTAAAATCCATAAGACTTTAAGTGATGGCTAATTGGGAAGACTGGTTAGTGCCGTGGAAGAATATGGTCATTTTGGATCTAACCGAAGTTATTTAGTAACCTGACAAGTATTCCTCGAGGATTACAGTGTCAGTGAGACGTTTGATTTAGAAAAGATTTATAATTGTAAGAACGAAAGATGAAAAGGTAGTTTTCAGGGACTGAAAAGGGTTAATTGACATCCATGTCATTTAGATTGACTCTTGATGGGTCTGGTAAATTATCGTAGAATGTAATGCTTTTGAGAAAGGATAGGATTATGTTACTCTCACATCATGATTGGTGGCTACCCTCAGATTAAGTGGTGGAGAAGTTCATAATTAGAGTTACTCCACATGTAGGTTGGAATTAGCAATTGAAGTCTCCGCTTTGAGAATTATGGGTATTGTCTTAAAGATAACCGTTATCTAAGATTTTAAGAGCCAGAATAGTTGTATCACTAAGGGAGAGATAATCATATGAGATTACATGTGGATTTATCTGTTTAAAGATTGGGAAGCTGAACCTTCGTGCCCCTTAAGGAGAGGGGATATCAATGCTGGCAATTGATGCTGCGAATCTTTAGACATAGTATGTCCTCGAAGTCTCATAGGAGACGTGAAAGGTAAATCACGAGCAGGTCCAATACTTGGGTGATAGGATGTCATATTCCTAAATTGGGAGACAGAATTATATCCGATGCATTGGAGTTATGAATTTATGAAATATGAAGTCTTTATGGTTTTATTTCAGGGCAATTACAGCGACCCACATATCTTAATCATAGAAGATGTGTTCGGATTGGATTAGTTGGCTCATTGGTATGCCAATGGGATTTTGAGGTTGCTTAGTAATCGGAATCTGATGTTACGGGGGAGAATGATCGGAAGTTATGTCGAATCCTTGGGTGATCGTTGTGATTGTAATTTTGAATGTGGTTGTAGTTGGATGATTGTGAGATTCATCTTCGTGGTATGAATATCCTAGGATTGTTTTAATCAGGGTTGCCGTATATTCCATGTGTGTGATATGGGCTATGTATTTTGGGAAATATGTCAGTTTGTTGACTTACCAATGAAATAGCGAGAATATAAATTATTCTGATTTTAAAATTTGATTGTGATTTAAGATTTGTATCGAAATCTTAGTAAAACTTGATTAGAGAATCTTTGGGACGTCAAACTGAATTTGGTATGGTAGTGAAATCTTAATGGAATGGTTCGGAGCTAGATAATTAATCAAGGTAGTGCAGCATAAGCGTTGTGGGTCCATGGCCTAGAGATTTCAGAATGAGGTTGCGATTCCATATGATCGAATCCTTTTCAAGGCTTAGAATGAGCTAAAGTGGAAGCTCACGGGTTCGCCTGAAGTACCGAATTAAGTTAGAGGAATGACCAATATTACTTTAGGTTGCTCTTGAAATTCTGGGGATCATTATAAAGTCTTTCTTGTGTCGATGATTGAGGAAATCAGTAAGTGTTTAAGGTAAGCTGGAGACTAGGAATTCATCTGGTGATAAAAGTCAGAACGATTCTAATGCTTGAGGTCTTCTAGAATAATCATTTGTCTGAGGAGATGACTGAGAATACTAGGAAGATCACCTCTGATTATGAAAATTTGAGGTTAGTTAAATTTTGAGGACGAAATTTCTATAAGTGGAGGAGAATGTAACATTTCAAAATATTTTTATCTGATTAAATTGATATTATTTATTATTTTCAGTAATTTTGGGCATGAGAAAATTTAATTAAATACTGTAAAATTTTCAAAGAATATTTGGAATTGTTGGGCCGATGCCCGGAATGCGCCCATTTGACCGCCTGGGTATCGATTTAAATTTTTGATTAAAAGAAAACGTAATATATATATATATATATAACATAAAATATAATAATAATAACAACAATAATAATAATAATAATAAAGAGGAAAAGCAGAAAAAAAAAAGAGAGAAACGAGGGAGAAGAGGGTCGGGGAGAGAGAAAGTATAGGCGAGAGGGTTAGGGTTTTGCTGCGTCGATGGCGCTGTGATGGAACGAATCCTTTTCCTATAAAGACCTTCTATCAGTAAACAAATAAAACTAATAATTGTAAAATCCACAGAAATTTTGATAGAGTTTCCTCTGTAATTTGACTAAAACCAAAAATACAACCTGTATGATTCATACCTGTACAAGTACACAACTAATCCAATACTATAAATTCACCTACAACACAATTACACAGGACCGCAGACGACCATTTCATTCATGGCACAATTACAATCGTATACACTAAATCCAAAATACATAGAGATGCCAACTAGGATCTTCATATAGCCAAAATAAAATAACGGAAGCAGCTACAACCATATCAAGAACCTGCGAAAGTAATAGATCTCTGTTTCATCACATGTATCATACACAATTCATACACAAGATTCATATACATATAATCCATATGCTAAATCCAGTATTTACATTCAAGCCACTTTCTTCTAAGGTCTCCAAAATATCTTCTCATGTCTAAAGATCTTCAGGCTGGATTTTAACTATTCTTTCTCATCTGGCACTAACTCATTTGGAATGAAAACAGTAAAACAGTGAGTCAAAGCCCAGTAGTGTACCATAAAACATGCAGGTGATATGTTTTTACGCAAAACAAATGCAGAATAGAAATTGCGATATTACCCGAAGTACGGAATGTATAATTTGATAGAGTAGAATGTATGATAACATCAGGGTACGGAACATATAACTGATGAAACAGAATTTACGATAACATCAGAATACGACACAAATATTCGATGGAACGAAAATTATAATAATATCGATAACAGTAGATGAAGGCATTCAAACATGTATCAGAATTCATAACAGTTCCAAATCCTATTCTCTTTTTAGACATATTAGTTTGATATTTCTGGGGACCCGATCGGTGTAATCGAGGACAGATTGTGTTCAATCCACACAATCAAAAGCCGATAGTTCGATAGTATGTCTCCATTGACATTTCGATAGTCCAATAGTTCGATAGTTCGATGATTCAATAATTTATCCTCGATCACCTGCCATGTCATGTCCTTTGTTCCAAATTCTATAATCAAATTCGATCTATTTCAAAGCCAAGTTCATTCTCATACAGTTATTCTTTCAGACAGTCTTCGAAGGTTTCCATAGTTCTATAATATAGTTCCATGCAGAGTTTTCAAATATCGATAGTTCAACAAACTTTATCAAAGCAATGATTAACATTTAAAATCATCAAAATTCCAAATTTCCAACAAAACCCCCAAATTTTCGCGCTAGGGTTTCGGGAAACAGTTCCGGGCAAAATTCATGCATGAAACTTGGGCCAATTAACAAAATCAAAGCTATAATCCATAAAACATTTATATAACATGAATTTAACTCAATTTCACACCACAAATTTCAAGCTAGGGTTTCAAATGTGCTGTCCGAACATGAAATGAAGCAAAATGTGAGCCAAATCATGAAATCGAAACCATAATGCATGATAATCACGTATAAATATCAAGTTTAGCTACAGATCTATCAGAAAACTACGATAATCGTGATAAATCATGGGGAGGCGAGGGTTTGGAGTGTAAAATAGAAAATAGAGAAATCCAAATGCGGTAAAAATAAAGAACGAAGTTGGAGATACACTTGTCTTAGCCCGAGCTACCATTATTTTTACCCGGAGCGATTTGGAACGGATGATTTTCCTCCTTTCTTTCCTTTTTTTTTTCCTCGCATGCTGCTGTTCGCCGTTGAACTTCGGCTTCTGCCTCCCGTGTTTCTCCTCTTTCTTTCCTTTTCCAAGTACCCAAATTTCCCCATTTAAATGGGAAGGGGAAGTGTCACGTGGAGGGGGCATGACCCTTAGCCCCTTCTGTGACGGAACGGATTATTCTCCATCGAATAACCTCCGTCAATGACAACCCAACCCTAAGCCCATAATTAAACTATGGACTTCTACAGAAAATCCGGCAGAGTTTCCTCTGCAACTGGGTGAAAACCGAAATACAACCTGTTAAATATCATCCTGCAACAAGCACACATCTATTAGAGGCTTAACTCAAAGCCTACAACACGCCACACAGGATCACACATCGGCCATATCATCCATGGCTCCAATACAGTACTGCTATCTACTATACTAGATCTAGAGAGATGCCATCTAATGAAACCAAGATCAAAATATATATACAGACATGGAAGCATAACTAAATCATCATACATCTGCGGAAGCATAATAAAACCATAAAACAATAATAATGAGCCACGCTCAATACTAGGCGGCTATCCACAGTCCGATCCAACTCTATGTCCAAATCTTCTGAACACTCGCCATCCAGCCAGTCACATCAAGCAAGCCTCTCCTTGCTTAATCTACATGCGCCAGCTAAGTGTTCTCATCTGAAAAAGAGACAACAACAGTAAGAGTGAGCCAACAGCTCAGCAAATGTAATCATAAACACCCCTCCAAGACACGTACAAGACTGAAACGAGAGGGGATACACACACTCTCCACAATCAAGGAACAGGACAGGGAACAGGAAGCAACTGGAATCACTCGATCCCTACAGTTCTCACGGTTTCATCTTGAATCACCGGTTTCACGCGGTTCTTGCGGTTCATATCTTGAGTCACTGGATTCATTCGGTTCTCATTCTGGTTTACTGGATTCATACCGTTCATCAATTGGATATTATTCATGTTCATTATTATATCATCTTTGCGGACCCCGGCTAGTAGATCGTACTAACCAACGATGCGAGAGAACGAGGATAGGAATGTGTTCGCCACACATTCTAAAGCCACGGCTACTATTTTAGGTCGGTAGCACACGACCCTCGGTTGCATCTATGCAACAATCATCACAGACGACTACATCTTAATATGTAGCGTCGACAGACACACCCCACACCCCCGGGGTCCAGGGCAATCCTCGTCCTTCCACAGTAGTTTCCTAAAGCGTACCACAGACATCACCCGCTCCCACGAGCGGCCGGAATACGTGGCCAAGTATTCCTCAGGTTCATACCGCGATGGACATGGTATACTAAAGAATACTACCCATACGACTCAGGGTCCTAGTTTCAAGATTAGGTTCAACACTTGGAGAGGGAAATCCACATTTGCCACACAATCATATCTCGGGAAATCTCATTCCCATCACAATCATCTCCAACCGGGAGATTACATCATCAAACACATCTCCATCCAGGAGATCATATTATCACAAGCACAATGTGGACTCCCTTCCATTCACGTCATGGTTCTCCATATCCAATGGAATTCAATTCCTTATTCACAATCAGTGGGACCCAATTCCCTTAATCCACAACAAATCACTCCAAGTTCACAACAGAGATTAGATTTCATACCTCAAATGATCACAAGTCACTTTCGAACCTCCGAGACTCATTCCTTTGCCTCCAGCACACAGATTCACATTCGGGGTTTACATTTACGTTTAATCATTTAAACGTTACTTTCATTACAATTATGATCACATATCACTTTGCATTTCTCATTTCGTTTTGGGTGAACATTATCAGACTTCTCTTTGAACACCCGGACGCCGTACACGGTTTGATACTTAGAAATCGGATGTCCGGTGGATTCGTACGTACTCTTTGTACACGATATTTCACATTTGGGTTCGATTTAACTTATCACGAGGGTGGAAGTACACAACTTCCCATTTATTTCCGGATTGTGCATAACGGGAAACTATCAAGGCTCCCGGATGCCACGAACGAGTCAAATCTTACGGGATTCGGCATCCGGTCGATATATACACACAATTGGGACATGGGGATTCATATTCTAGGATCATTTCATCATTTCACGAAGGTGACAACACGCAAAATCCACCTTCGGTCTCGGGTGAACAAGAATGAGACCCCTTTAACGGGCTCGACGCCGCCGAACGGGTCCAAACGTGCAAGATCGGACCCACGGCCGACATATATTCATCATTGGGACGTGGGGATTCCAATTTTGAGGTCAATTTCATGATACGAGGGTGGGAAACGGGAAACCCCCAAAATCCCGTAGGTTAGGGTTTCGGTAAAACCCACCCGGGCGAATCGGACACGATCCGGACAACTAACTACATTTTCTTGGACCTCAAGGCATGGGTTTCGAGATCCTAACGTTCCCCGTGGGTATCGACACAAAATACCCAACGAAAATACATAAAACAACGAAAGAGAACGAGAAGTGGGTATGAGAACACTTGCCTCGACGCATGCTTTCACCTTTATTCCTGGCTCTCGGGTGGAATTGGACTCCCGGGCTCCATCTCCTTCCTTCTCTCTCTAGAATCGCGCTCCCTCTCTCTCTAAAAAACCCTCAGCCCGTGCAAAATGACGAGGAGAAGGCGCGGTGCGATTCTTATAATGCGCTTGCCGCTCGAGCGGAGCTCGAGCGCCGGCGGCCGTGCTCACGCGGCCACGGCTCAGCGCCCAAAAGAGGCGCAAGCCTCTTTGGTGGCTTCACAGCAGCCGGACCGAATAGTTTTCCCGATTTTCCTTCCGGTACCAAACCTTAATCATCCCATAGGATTAGTATTGATCATTAACATACTAATCACCTCATAATTGTCGGGTTCACAAATCCAGAACCTCACACCTTCCCCCTGCTTTCCTTTGTTTTTTTTGTATTTTTGTTTTTTTTGTATTCCATGCTTTGCTTTCTTTCTATGTTGTTGTTATTATTATTATTATTATTATTATTATTATTATTATTATTATTATTATTATTATTATTATATATAGTACGTTATATATATATTTCTTTAAATCATGACATTCGGGATGTCACAGGCGTGGTGGAGGTTTTGCTGGGGAAGAAGGCGGTGCACGAGCCGACGACGGTCGTGCGTGGTGGTGGCTGGCTAGCGCGGCCGGCGGAGAGGTGGCAGCAGCCGCAGGAGCCCGGTGAGAGGAGGAGCCACGCGAAGGGGAAGAGGAGAAAATGGGGGCATTTGGGTCCGATTCCGAGCTCAAACTAGTTGGAGAAAATGTATAGCATGTCGAGGCAAGTGTTTTCATACTCACTATTTGTTCTCTTGTAATTTTTATTCATTCTCCATCGGGTATTATCATTCCGATACCCACCCAAAACATGAAAATCATATAGCCCACGATTAATGATTGATAAATATGTAGTTATTTGTCCGATTCACTTGTTTTAGTACCACCAAACCCTAATCCCGTAGCTTATTTGGGTCCCCCTGTTTTTTCCTCGAATAAACGTCAAAATGACTCCAAAATGTGAATTATTAAGTCCTAATTATGCATATATATTGACCGGACGTCCGATCGGACAAGAATCGACTCGTTTGCGGCGATCGAACTCTCTAAAACGCCACTATCACTGTTCATCCGAAATAAAATGAAAAATTTGCATGTTTTCACTCTTGTATTATGTTAAGTTGACCTCAAAATATGAATCATCACGTCCCAAATGTATATATATACCGGCGACGTGATCGATCTCGCATGAATCGACCCGTTCGCAGTATCCGAGCCCTCTAAAAGTGCACTGTTATTGTTCATCCGAAATGAAATGAAAAATTTACATGTTTCCACCCTCGTGTTATGTTAAATTGACCCCAAAATATGAATCGTCACATCCCAATTGTATGTATATATCGACCAGATGTCTGATTCCATAAGAATCGACCCGTTCGCGGATCCAGGAGCTCTAAAAGTCCCCTGTTACTGTTCATCCGAGTTGAATGGGGAAAATTGCATGATTCCACCCATTTAATGCTTAAGAAATTTGTATCTAATTGATCATGTTAAATTGTAAGCCCTGAAAATATGCAAGTGTGCACCGGAGGCAAGGGAATGCGTCCTGGAGGCTTCTAGGGTGATATTTGATCATTAGAGGTAAGTAAATCCAAACTCTCTTGTGAGCTTGAATTGAATGGCTAAAAAGGTTTAAGTTCCAAAGAAATGAAGGAACCAAGCAAGTAAATGGAGGGGGAATCCACCAAAGTACGATATCAAGGATTTGATCTCCTAGATGGTGATATGTGTGGATTTGGTCTCCCGGATGGAGATTAGGATGGGAATGTGATTTTCCGATTGGATAATATGATGTAATTGTGGTGGATCTTCCCTCAAGGAATGATTAATCCTGAAACTAGGACCATGGTTCATAAGGGTAGTATTCTAAGGTTTTCCATGTCCATTATGGTGTGAACCCAAGGAATACTTGGCCGCGTATTCTGGCCGCTCGTGGAAGCGGGTGATGTTCGTGGTACGCTTTAGGATACTACTGTGGAAGAACGAGGATTGCCCTGGTCCCCGGGGGATATGGGGCTAGTTGAGATGGCCGAGTGCTGCAGAACTAAAATGTAGCCGATGGTCGAGTGCTGCTGTGACGGAACGGATTATTCTCCATCGAATAACCTCCGTCAATGGCAACATAAACCAAAGTCCATAATTAATACCTATGGATTCTACAGAAAATTCGGCAGAGTTCCTGTGACGGACCGGATTATTTTTCCGAATAATCCCTCCGTCAATAAACTCATATTTAATAATTTCCGTAGAAAATTGGGCAGAGTTCCCTTTGAAAATTGAACGTTTACCAAAATACAGGTACCTGTAAGAAACTCTGCACAACATTCACAGATATATTTGATATCATACACAGGATCTCTGATCCACTAAACCTCAGTAGTGGCACCGGCGTCATAACTCAGGTATGACGTCGGCGGAGATAAAGATGCCAACTACAGAACCCAAGCATAACCACAAACATAACTGCGGAAGCGTTATAATCCATCATACAAAATTCAAAACCATTTATCCACAAAAACTCCCATGCCATACATAAGAAAACTAGATCCTCGAGATTTCTTCAAAATCCACGTGGTCGATCTTGCTTCTTGATCCTATTCTGTTTCGTCGGGCATCAGGGGATTTTCATCTGAAAAGAAGGAGTGCAAGGGTGAGCTTATTGCTCAGCAAGTATAATCTTACCTCACTATCAAACTATGGATAATATAAACGTGACAATGAAAAGGGGTATCATGCAATTGAAATATCATGCGATATGGAAGGGAAGGAACATTCAATTAACATTCAATTACCGTTTAACTTATGTTTTCACATTTTTACTTTAATCTTTTGCGGACCAGGGCCAGTAGGTCGTACTAGCAACGATGCGAGAGAACGAGGAAAGGATCATGATACTCCACATGATCTAAGGCCGTGAGGGATTATCTTTAACGACCCTCCGGGGGGTCGTGCACATCGCATCGTGCCATATCGTATCGCCCCATTCCCCCGGCGTACCAGGGCAGTCCTCGTTCTTCCACAATAGTATCCTAAGGCGTGACACTGCCATCTTTCGCTTCACACAAGCGACCAGAATACGCGGCCAGAGTATTCTTCGGGTTTCCACCGAGATGATCGTGTCAAACCAGAGAATACTACCCATCTAGAAGTCCATGGTCCTAGTTCCATGATTCTGATTCTATTTTCATTTCCATTTGAGGGAAAGTCCACCATATCCATTTTTGCCGTATCTCCCGCCATTGGGAGGTTTCATCATACACATATCACCTTGTGGACTTCCCTCCATGTACTTGTTCGGTTCTTACTTTTTTTTGGTACTTAAGCATGTTGTCCACATTTTCATTTATATATATCTTATCATAATTCATGAGAGGAATTTAGATTTCTTACCATTTACAGGCCATCCACATCGGGTCCTCCGGAGCCCGTTTCGATACAACCGATGTACCAATTTATAACATTAAGCTTACATTATATACATTTGGAACGTGGCGATTCGGACTTTGAAATCAAGTTAACATTATGTGGAGAAGAAAATACAGTAAACTTAGATCTGACATGAGATTAGGGTTTAGTGGTACCAGACTGTTCAATTTGGAGCTTTATTTAGTCAATAAGTCATAGATTCCGTGGTCAGGCATGGGTTACAGACTATTTATATTTTGTGTGGGTATTGGGACAATAATACCTGATGAAGAACGAATAAAAAGCATAAAAGAACAAATAGTGAGTATGAAAATACTTGCCTCGATGTTTGCTATCACTTTAAAAACTGGCTCCCAGTCAAACTCGGACTTTATAACGTGATTTTCTCCCTTTCTCTCTCTGGTAGCGTTCTCTCTCTCTCTCTCCTGGCCCGAATGCTTCGGAAAAGTGTGGGGAAGAAATGGAAAGGCGTGAGAAATCGTGGGCTGACCGGGTATATATAATGCTCGGGCCGCTCGAGCGCTGGGCGAGCGGCCAGCCGAGCGCCAGGTATTCGGAGGCTTGGGAAAATTCGCCGGGCGGCCGGCGCGCGCGAGAAGATTCAGGCGAAGCGCGCGAGCGGGCTTCGAGCGAGCATCGAGCGGGCTTGTTTCTGGTTCACTGGCTCGAGCGGGAGGCGAGCATGCATCAAGCGGGGCAGATTCTGGTTTTATGGCTCGAGCGAGGCTCGAGCGGTTAGCTCGCCAACAAGACTTTAACCACAATTTTCGAAGATTTTCTTCCAAATTTCTTCCAAGATTCTTATTTAGGTATCCATTATGTTATTTATTATTTTACTAATTGACTCACAAATTGGGAACCTCACAGTTCCCTCTGCAACTGGACGAAAACCAAAAATACAACCTATTTAAAACCAAAAATTCGGCGTCAGTTTCGAGATTCTAACGTTCCCCGTGGGTATCGACACAAAATACCTAACGAAAATACACAAAACATTGAAAGAGAACGAGAAGTGGATATGAGAACACTTGCCTCGATGCGTGCTTTCACCTTTATACCTGGCTCTCGGGCAGAATCGGACTCCCGGGCTCGATCTCCTTCCTTCTCTCTCCAGTCGCGCCCCTCTCTCTCTCTAAAACCCTCGGCCCGTGCGAAAATGAGGGAAAATGAAGGCGCGGCGTGAATTTATACTGCGCCGGCCGCTCGAGCGGAGCTCGAGCTGCCCGCGGGCGGCCATGCCACGGCTGTCCACCGCCGCTTCTGGTTTTTCCGCTCGAGCCACGGCTCGAGCGCCCAGCAGGCGCAAGCCTGCTGGCAGGGCTTCAGCAGCCTGGACCCGAATAATTTTTCTAATTTTTCTTCCGGTACCAAACCTTAATCATCCCATAAGATTAGTATTAATCATTTGCATACTAATCACCTCATAATTGTCGGGTTCACAAATCCGGAACCTCACAACTCTCCCCCACTTATAAAATTTCGTCCTCGAAATTTAACGAGCCACGAACTCCCAAATCTGAGGTGAACTCCTCAAAGGCTGAAATCATTTCCTCGGACAATGCCTATTTTAAAACCTCAAGCATTGGAATTGTCCTAGTTCTCATCACAAAACAAATCCTTAGCCTCTCAGAACGATCCAACCCAGACACTTACCGATTCTCTCAACCATCGATACAAGGAAAACCTTACATCGATTTCTAGATATTCCAAAAGCCACGAACCATAGTGCCGAACATATTCGAATTCTAACCGATACTTCCAACGGACTAATGAACTTTCCCTTCGATTCATTCCAAGCCTCGAAAGAAATCGGTCACTAGAATCTCAACCGTATCTAGAAACCTCTGGGCCACGGGCCCACAACACTTCCGCTGCGTTACTCTAATTAATCCCCAAATCATTAAGTTATGGAACAATCAAAACAATAATAATAATCCCCAAATAGTTGACAAAACTTGCAATCCTTACCCAGATCTCAAAATTCCGGTTGCCTAGTAACCTCAAGATCTTGTTGGCATATTAACGAGCCAACTGACCAATTGGACTTCCTAGCGGTTCATCCTTCACATCCACCATGAAGCTTCAAAGACATACAAGTCCAAAAACGCGCAGCATCAATTTCCAACATTGATGCCTGCCTTCCCAAGGAAGACACCGAGGTTTACTTTCTCAACCTTTAAACAAATCAGACCACATGCAAGGCCATATGATCATCTTCTTATCTCCGAAGACAATACTCCTGAGTTTTCAAAAGAAAACCTCAATGGCCAATTTCCGACATACACGTGGGGGTAACACTAATCTGGACTCCTCCCCCACTTATCTCAAGGGTATTACATTCCACAAGAACTTATCAGACCCATTAGGGGTCAACCCAAATGTTACGAGCGCCAGTCACCCTATCCGGTTAGATTCAAGATGACTGTACATTTCCACGACACAAATCAGCCTCCCCAACCAGCCACTACTTAAAATCCTAAGTCCTCAAAATCATGCAATCACAAAGCCACAAGCTTAGGAAGGCATTTTCTCAACTAAATTGGCCTTCATTTCTCACTGGAACATGTGAATTATCAGCCATCCATAATCCATGACTCAATCCTTAAGCAATTGCACATACCATCGATATCTTTGAATTCCTTGATTAACCCATGAAGCTACCTCAACATTGTCCCAGACGTGGTCGAAAGATCATCCCATAAAACTTCATGAAACGCCAACGATCCTACAAAACCCAACGGCGTTTTCTGGACCTTACAGTGACCGTATCCTTGACCTGGATACCGTCGGGGCTACAACTCCTATTGATCCACAATGTCCCGTTACGAACCCAGATCAATCTTAGAATTCATCAAGCCTTCACGGCGATTCACAGATCATGTCTATCCATCCACAAAGCCTGATCATCCAATCATAAATCTTCTAACCGGTTTAAAAGTCATGAACCACCTATTGGTCCATCTATTTACCTCGAAGGTTCTGAAATATTCTACCATGATAGCAAAGCCTATACTTCCACGGCCCTGCTTAAGATCCTCAACAATTAGCATGATTCGACATGACCTCGAATTACGGATCAAAAGATAACTCAGCCGAATCTTTCTTTTTGATAATATCCTCGATAAAATGATCTACAAGAAGGACGATATCAATTTCTTGATACCTCGATCACTTCAAACTCATGCATCAAATCCTACAACCCGATTACAAGATGCTATCCATTACCAAACCCACTACAATAGCACTGCAGTTCGCTCACCGAACTACTATTAAGATCAGATTAAGACTTAACACTTTAACTATCTCAAGTTCATACCCACAATCGCACAATCCAATCACAAGGCACAATAGGTTTACCAACCCAATTCAGATTGACCCGATAACTTACTGACCGAAACCTTTAAACGTCACGCTAAGTTTGCACCACAGGATGATTCGAGTTAACCCAACAGATCATATCCACGAACTCCAAAAATATCACAACCTCGATACCACTTACATCGAATTTAGATTCTTAATCCCTCGAATCACAAAACCATAAACATACTCGGGGTCCCCAAGAAGCAAGTGCTGTGACATCACGCTTAAGAAATTTCATTTCCAATCTCGGCAATCCACATATTTCTGCATGCACCATCACCGCCGAACTTTGATCCCACGGTGCTGGACTTCCTCATTCGAAGATCAGAGGATACAACCATTCTCAATCCAACACTCGTACTATCTATAACTTAGATCCTAGTTTCCAAAATCTCTTCAGAAAGGCATCCGTCCAAGATTCATCCATGAATAGCCGCTGCCATATTTCCTTTGCCCTTCCGAATACTAAGTCGCCCTTGACACTACCGCCAAGCCTAGGTCCTCCCCAATACACAATTTCAATCACAATCCCAACAAGGGTTCGGAATCCTCAAAACAACATCAGGTCACAATACTAAACCCAAGAACCTCTCCTCCTGCCACGACAGGCGACATTAACACTTGGGTTCATATCATAGGATCCTGATATAAACACTGACCCTTCTCACTGCCTGTCCGTGACTAAAGGCATCCTTAGATCTCGCGATCGGACTAACCACCATTGAGACATGCTCCCAAGAGTCTCATCGACACAAAACATTAATCCACGAAACCTCCATAACACATGGGACCATATCTCTTAATCCTCGAGACCCAAAATCTTTCTCACGTCAACCACCCGGGGTCGACTCTCTTCCTACCCATCACGGGGCAGCACGCCATGTCTTCTATCAAACATGAGGTCACCGCAACGATATCTTAAACCTCAAAATCTACATCTCAATCTCAAAAGGATCTGGACTGTCCAGACGTCCAGACACTTCATGAATTTCCAACCTAGAGCTTCATATGCTCGATCTTAACTCCACCCAATTCATCACGCTCTCTAGGTTGTCCTGGCAACCCTTCGAAGCAAAGTACCGATCCAAGGACTTCAACCAAGAACCGATCAAACTTAAACCTCAAACCGAGATTAATTACCCAAGGCCTCGAATCAACACTGAACAGTTCAGAAATCCAATCAACACCGATCAAATTCAAACACTAAGGTGTCTCGACACACCATCCTTCTCTCGACCTACAGTCGGCAATCCAATACTAGTAGTCCCCATCTAGGAGCCGCTACTAATATTTTCTTGAAACCGAAGCAATTCGGATCAAGCTACTCCTAGAACACAAACTAGGACGTGTAGGCTAGCCATCCGAACTAAGTCACAACTTCTAACTTAGCGCTCTAGTCTAAGTTCTGGGACAGGGGTAACCAAAACTACCCGGACTAACTCAGTCCTCACAGACCTTCATTCGCGAAAACAATCAATCTTAATCAATCCTAAGCTTCCGCATATGATTCAGATCAACCTAAGGCATCTCTCTTTTTCTCTGATACCAACATAGACGGAACGGATTATTCTCCATCGAATAACCTCCGTCAATGGCAACACAAACCAAAGTCCATAATTAATACCTATGGATTCTACAGAAAATTCGGCAGAGTTCCCTCTGCAACTGGACGAAAATCAAAAATACAATCTGTTTAAAATAATATCTTGCATAAGCACACATCTAAATAAAAGGCTTAACTCAAAGCCTACAACACGCCACACAGGATCACAGCACTGCCATATCATCCATGGCTCCAATACAGTACTCCTATCTACTATACTGGATCTAGAGAGATGCCATCTAAATGAAACCAAACTCAAAACATATATATACAGATACGGAAGCATAACTAAATCATCAAAAATGCGGAAACATAAACAAATCACAAATATAACAATAATGAGCCACGCTCAACCCTGAGTGGCCATCCAATCCAACTCTATGTCCCGATCTTCTGTTCACACGCAGTCCAGCCAATCACATTGAGCAAGCCTCTCTCCTTGCTCAATCTATCCGGCGTCAGCTAAGTGTTCTCATCTGAAAGGAAAAATATCAAACAGCAAGAGTGAGCTAACAGCTCAACAAGTATAATCATAAACACATCTCCAAGACACGTACAAGTACTGGAACGGGAAAAGATACAGGAACTCTCCCTAACCACAAAGCAGGAGAGGGAACAAGAACATCTGGGATCTCTTTGGTTCACACGGTTCTCATGATTACATTGATTGGTCATCCTTCAGAATCACTTGATTCTCATGGGGTTTTCATGATTACATCTTGAATCATTGGCTTCACATGGATCCTACGGTTACTTCGGTTGGACATTAGTCATTTTCATTATTACATAATCTTTGCGGACCCCGGCTAGTAGACCGTACTAACCAACGATGCGAGAGAACGAGGACAGGAATGTGTTTGCTACACATTCTAAAGCCACGGCTACTATTTTAGGTCGGTAGCACAAGACCCTCGGTTGCATCCATGTAACAATCATCACAGACGACTACATCTCAATATGTAGCGTCGACAGACACACCCCACACCCCCGGGGTCCAGGGCAATGCTTGTTCTTCCACAGTAGTTTCCTAAAGCGTACCACAGACATCACCCGCTCCCGCGAGCGGCCGAAATACGTGGCCAAGTATTCCTCGGGTTCACACTGCTATGAACATGGTATACTAAAGAATACTACCCATACGACTCAGGGTCCTAGTTTCAGGATTAGGTTCAACACTTGGAGAGGGAAATCCACATTTGCCATACACAATCGAATCTCGGGAAATCTCATTCCCATCATAACCATCTCCAACCGGGAGATTATATCATCAAACACATCTCCATCCAGGAGATCATATCATCGCAAGCACAATGTGGACTCCCTTCCATTCACGTCACGGTTCACAATATCTAATGGGACTCAATTCCCTTAATCACAACAAATCATCCCAAGTTCACAATAGAGATTAGATTTCATACCTCAAACGATCACGAGTCACTTTGGAACCTTCGAGACTCATTCCCCTACCTTCAGCACACAGATTCACATTCGGGGCTCACATTTATGTTTAATCGGTTAAACGTTACTTTCACAACTATTTTGAACGCATATCACATTACATTTCTCATTTTATTTCAAGTAAACATTATCGGATTTCCTTTTGAACACCCGGACGCCACACACGGTTCGACACTTGGAAATTGGGCGTCTGGTGGATTCGTACGTACACCTTGTACACAAGATTACACATTTGGGTTCGATTTAACTTATCACGAGGGTGGAAGTATGCAACTTCCCATTCATTTTCGGATTATCCACAACAGAAAGCTTTTAAAGCTTCCGGATGCCACGAACGGGTCAAATCTTACGGGATTCGGCATCCGGTCGATATATACACACAATTGGGACATGGGGATTCATATTCTAGGATCATTTCATCATTTCACGAAGGTGACAACACGCAAAATACACCTTCGGTCTCGGGTGAACAGTAACAGCGCCCCTTTAACGGGCTCGGACGCCGCGAACGGGTCCAAACGTGCAAGATCGGACCCGCGGCCGACATATATACATCATTGGGACGTGGGGATTCCAATTTTGAGGTCAATTTCATGATACACGGCCGGAAAACGGAAAACCCCCAAAATCCCGTAGGTTAGGGTTTCGATAAAACCCACCCGGGCAAATCGGACACGATTCGGACAACTAACTACATTTTCTTGGACCTCAAGGTATGGGTTTCGAGATTCTAACGTTCCCCGTGGGTATCGACACAAAATACCCAACGAAAATACACAAAACATCGAAAGAGAACGAGAAGTGGATATGAGAACACTTGCCTCGACGCGTGCTTTCACCTTTATACCTGGCTCTCGGGCGGAATCGGACTCCCGGGATCGATCTCCTTCCTTCTCTCTCCAGTCGCACCCCTCTCTCTCTCTAAAAACCTCGGCCCGTGCGAAAATGAGGGAAAACGAAGGCGCGGCGTGAATTTATACTACGCCGGCCATGCCACGGCTGTCCGCCGCTCACTTCTGGTTTTTCCGCTCGAGCCACGGCTCGAGCGCCCAACAGGTGCAAGTCTGCTAGCAGGGCTTCAGCAGCCCGGACCCGAATAATTTTCCCCATTTTTCTTCCAGTACCAAACCTTAATCATCCCATAAGATTAGTATTAATCATTTGCATACTAATCACCTCATAATTGTCGGGTTCACAAATTCGAACCTCACAAGCTGCAGACCTAAAATATAGCCAGCTTTAGAATGTGTGGTAGATACATTCCTTTCATCATTCTCTCACATCGTTGGTTAGTATAGCCTACTAGCACGGGTCCGCAAAGATTAATGAAAGTAATAAAAATGAATAAACGTAACCAGAACAAACATGTGAACCAGATGATCTCAAATGTCCCCTCTCCTCGCATGCTTCCTTTTATTCAAGTTATATGTTTCCCCTGCCCAATTACTATTTTCCCTGTTATTTGCTGTAGTTAGTGATGCATGATTATATTTGTTGAGCTGTATGCTCACTCTTGCTGTTTCTCCTTCCAGATGAGAATATTAAGCTGGCACCTGATTATTTAGAGCAAGGAGAGAGACTTGCTTGGGGAGATTAGTTGGATGTCAAAGGCTCGAAGTTTTGAATACGTTGTTGTAATAGAATGTAAATAGTATTATTGGGTTAATATGAATTGTTATTATTTTATGGTTGTTGTGATGCTTCCGCTTTTATGTTGATGTTTTGGATTTTGTTTAGTTCTAGACAGCATCTCTTTAGACCCAACATGGTAGATAGGAGTACTGTGTCGGAGCCATGGATGGTATGGCGATTATGATCCTGTGTATTGTGTTGTAGGCTAAAATGTTGATTATTGGGATAGTTGTGTGCTTGTACAGGTTATTTTAAGCAGGTTGCATTTTTGGTTTTTCATCCAGTTGTAAGAAGAAACTCGCCAAAATTTTTACAGAATCTATAATGATAAATTATGGGCATAAGTTTATGTTATCTTTGATGGAGGTTATTTAAGGAAAATAACCCGGTCCATCACAGGATCGGAAGATTTTCCCCTTTTTTTCTTCCCTTCCCTCTCCTTCCTCTCTTCTCTCCTTCATTCACTACTATGTGCTGCTGGAGAAATGAGCCCTAAATCCCAAATTTCCCTTTTAAAACACGAGGAAAAGAGAGTCACGTGACTAGGCCCGTGACCGACGCTCGAGCAGTGATCGAGCGTCGAGTAGGCACCGAGTACAAATCCTCAGCCGTGCTTAAGCATTAACTGGGAGCTCTTTGAGCACCTGGTTCTGTTAATTCCGCTCGAGTGGCACCTCGAGCGGAATTAAATAAATATTTTTCCTTTAAACTAAGTTCCTCCCACATTTTTCCTTAATCCATTCACCTCAAATACATTCATATCAATTAAATAAATATGAATTATCATGTTTTTTGGATCGGGTCCCCACAATAATAACCAGCAGAAGCATATACATGTACATCCATGCACAACAAACTATAATATTTGATCGTCAATTATTTTACAATATATAACAACAAAACCAATAGAAATATATATATACATCCCTTTAAAAGTGTATAAAATTACAAAAATAATAAGTCTTTAACATGATCTTCCAAGTCCCGTGGCTAGCCATCTTCTAGCCTCTAGTCCACCTCATCAGATGTAAGCCTGTGCTAATCTGAAAGAAGGAAAAAGCAACAAAGAGTGAGCCTAAAGTTTAGCAGCACATAATATGGCAGAAATATATGTAGTATACTTAATATAAACCAAAAAGGAAGAAAATAGAAACATGATGTATAATGCGTCACGTGAAACATGATCAAATACGTTTCCAGAATACAAACAACTTTTCACATTTTATCTTTGATTTTCTTTATGTTCTAAAATATGTACAAATCTTCATTATCATTTCGGATTTAAGCTAGTGGGTCTCACTGTGATGACTCAAGTTTTGGAATATGATAATTGAAAAGTAAAGAAGTTAAAATAGGTGAATTGTGTTCAAAATGTACGGGAGGAATGGATTGGAAAGCTAAAAGAACCGAAATTAGTAAATCGGGAACCGAAATTATAAACGGTGAAATGTTGATTCGTTGAAAAGATTTTGGGTTTTAAACTATGATAATCATGACTTATTAAGGTTATATAATCAAAAATAAGGTCCAGGGATGTGAAAGATTGGGTTAGAATGGTCAAAACGGGTCCCGAAAGGCAAAAATGCAACGTAGGCTTGCTGCAGGCTTGCAGCGGGCCAGATCGGCGCCCTCCGTGCGCTCGAGCCCACCTATCAAGGCCAAAATCCAGATTTTCCCGCGCTCACCGAGCGCTCGAGCCGACCATGGCCGAATGCTTGCGCTCGTCGCGTGCTCACTGCGCGCTCGAGCACAAGTCTATTTTAAAGCTGCGTTGTGCTTCTTTTCCCCCATTTTCCCACGAGCCCAGAAGCTTTTAGAGAGAGAGAGGGCGACGAACAAGAGAGAGAAAGGAGGAGATCGAGGCCGTGGAGTCCGAATCCGGCTTCGAGCTCGTTAGAGAAATCGTAGCGCACATCGAGGAAAGTTCATCTATACCGTTTTTCTTCCGTTTCTGTTGGTTTTTGTCCGATCTCCTTCGGGTATTTTGCCTCGATACTGAACCCTATGTATATCATTGTGATACCCATAGTCTAATTGTGTATATATGTGAAAATCATCATCCGATTCATTGTTTACGTACCGTTAAGCGCATCCGAAACCCTCACCCACGCCCATGTACTGTTCATGCACGATCGGCTAGATTCCGGCCTTTGATTTTTGGGGCTTTTGCATGAATTAGGGCTAGAATATGATTATCCAAATCCCTCATAAGTTAATTCATCGGTTGGGTACCCGATTTGGTGGAATTTTGTGAAATTCCGTTCGTGAAACCCTAACCCTACGCCTGGGTGGTTTCATGCTTCGATTTTTGGGGCTTTTGATTTATTTGGGACTAGATTATGATTATACATGACTTGGGTATCCGAAATTGTGGTATTTAATGAAAATTCATTCGCGAAGCCCTTGAACTGGGCCCGGACACCGTTTGAGCTTCTATTTGGAGTTAAATGTATAAATTGACTTGGGATTATAGTTACCCATGCCTTGGGTTCAATAGATTACCTGTTGGATGTCCGAAATTTTGAGAATTAATCAATTTGTGCATATGTGCACAATTCGCGGGTACTGTTCACGAGTACTGTTCACTCGAGAATTTCGGACGACATTTTGTGTGGTGTTTTCATGTTTAAATACCGATTAAGTGACATGTATTTGTGTAGATTCAATTGTTCAATCTGAAAGTTTTGGCATACCCAATTTCGAAGGAATTCATATTCAGAGGCTCTTTAAGTTAATCAGCTCCTTCCGAAGATAGAGAAAGCTAAGGTACGACGGTATACACGAAGAGGAAGAACAGAAGGGGAAAGAGGAGAACCGCTTGTTCCAATCCACTCTCGGTAGAAATAACGGTAGATCGGGTCAAGGCAACTATACTTCAGACGTTATTTTTTGTTTTTACCGTTTCCTCTTGCTTCAAAGTTCATAAAGATGCTTTAAAATGATGTTGATGCATGTTTAAAGTAAATGAAGCATGTTTCCTTCGATTGTTTGGTTAGATTTTGTATTTATCCATGTTTATTGAAAGGTTTGGCTTCAATTTCTTGTATAAGCTTGTAAATAGTGTTCGTTTTGTCTCGAAAAGTATGTGATGAAACCCTAGCTCGAAAATATTGTAAAGTTTGAGTAAATTACATGATTTAATGTATATGCATGTCATTTATGGCATTAATTCCATGAGCAAGCATGTGTTTAGAGATCGATTTGAGTCTGAAAGTTTTGGCAAAGTGCTAAGTACGAAAATGAAGGGATTTTAGTGATTTTTGTGAGGTTCCCAAATCTACAATAGACTTTAACATGAGGCAGTCAATATTCCTCTACTTAATCATAGACTTATTTGATGGTTAAATGAAAGTATTAGAAGAGAACTTGGTAAAAATTTGGGTTGTTAAAACTACCACCCGTAACACCCCGCCTGCCGCTCGCTCGAGCCCCGCTCGAGCGGAAAAACCAGAGGCTTCCTCATCTGTGGAACGCTCGAGACCGCTCGAGCGCCTTCCAGAATCTTCCGGAAAGCTCTCGCGCTTGCTGTCCGCTCGAAAGAACCAGAAACGGCCCGCTGGACGCTCGCCAGCCGGGCGCTCGAGCGGCCCGACGAGTATAAATACGCGACCAAGCCCCACGAATCTTCACTTTCCCACTTCTTCCAGCCATTTTGGAGAGGAAGAGAGAGAAGGGGCGCCCAGCTTAGAGAGAGAAAGGAAGAAATCAAGGCATAGAGACCGAATTCGTCCGAAGGCCAGTTTGAAAAGTGATAGCACGCGACGAGGCAAGTGTTCTCATACTCACTATTTGTTATCCTGTGATTATTAATTATTTTTCATCAGGTATTATCGTTCCGATACCCACCCAAACTATGAAAATCGTATAGCCCATAATTAATGATGGAAGAATATGTAGTTATTTGTTCGGTTTGTTGCCCGATTCACTTGTTTCGGTATCACCAAACCCTAACCCCACGCTATATTCGGGTTCACTGTTTTCTCCCTCAAATTATGATAATTTCACCTCAAAGTATGCATCACTACGTCTCAAATATGTATACATATCAACCAGGCATCCGAAATCTCAAGAATCGACCCGTTTGTAACGTCCGGGACCTCTAAAATACCCCCTCTTACTGTTCACCCGAGGTGAACAACTAAATTGGCATGCTTTCACTCTTGTATTATCCTAAATTAATCCTAAGAAATGAATCACCACATCCTGACCATGCATACATATTAGCCGGACGATCGATTTCATGAAATTCTATCCGTTCACGATGACCGGATCCCTTAACTAAATGCTATTACTGTTCACATGAAGTAAATGGAAAATATGCATCCCCTTGTTATGAAAGCTATGACTAATGAGCATTTGAAATTGTAAGATTCAGAAACGGGCTCCAGAGGACCCCAATGTGATTGGCTCATCGACGGTAAGGAATTCCAATTCCGCTTGAATACTGTTAATCATGCTTATAAGTTGAACTATGAAAAATACTAAAGTCTCCAAGTGAAGATGAGAACGAATGAGAAAATGGAACGGAAGGAAGTCCACAAGGATATGTGATTGATGAAACCTCCCGTGTGGCGGGAGATATGATATATGAGATACGGTGGACTTTCCTTCAAAGGAATTATGGAAAATAGAATCATGAAACTAGGACCATGAACTTTTAGACGGGTAATATTCTCTGGTTTGACACGTCTATCATGGTATAAACCCAAAGAATACTTGGGCCACGTATTCTGGCTGCTTGTGTAAGCAGGTGGTGTCTGTGTCACGCCTTAGGATACTATTGTGGAAGAACGAGGACTGCCCTGGTACCCCGGGGGAATGGGGCGATACGATATAGCACGATGTGCACGACCCCCCGGAGGGTCGTTAAAGATAATCCCTCACGGCCTTAGATCATGTGGAGTGTCATGATCATTTCTTCGTTCTCTCGCATCGTTTGCTAGTACGACCTATTAGCCCTGGTCCGCAAAGATTAAAGTAAAATGAGAAAACATGATTCAAACGGCAATTAAACATTACAAAACATGGTCAACGACCAATCGGTACTTCTAAATGTTCCTTCCCGCTTATGTCTCGTTATATCTCAAATGCATGTTGCCCATTGTCATTATCATGTTCATAGTTTGATAGTGACGTATGATTATACTTGCTGAGCGATAAGCTCACTCTTGTTGTCTGTTGTTTTTCCTCCCAGATGAAAGCATTTAGCTGTTGCTGGATAGTTAGAACAAGGAAATGCTTGCTTGATGGGACTAGACAGACGACAAGTGCAGCAAAGATTTGGACATAGAATTTGATATGGACAGCCACTCGGGGTTAAGTATGGTTTATGGTTGTTTTTATGGTTTTATTATGCTTCCGCAGTTCATGGTATTGTAGTATGCTTCCGCGTTTTGTTTTGATGTTTCGAGTTTTAGGTTATTAGATGGCATCTCTCTAGATCTAATACAGTAAAGTTAGAGTACTGTATTGAAGCCATGGATGATATGGCAAATTTGAGATCCTGTGTGATGTGTTGTAGGCTATGTACAGGTCCCTTGATAGATGTGTGCTTGTGGAGAGCCTAATTAAACAGGTTGAATTTCGGTCTTTTGTCCAGTTATAAAGAAAACTCTGCCCAATTTTCTCTAGAAATTAGCAAAAGTGATTTTGGGCATAACGATGTTTTATTGATGGAGGGTTATTTAAGGAAAATAACCTGGTCCGTCACAATTTTTAACCGAAGCTCCAGTTATATGAAAGTTAATTGATATTGAAGAGAAGCTCCCTATATAATTTATTTCTAAAAATTTGCACGGACTTGTACCGATGAAAATTTCATGCACCATTTAAGCAAAACTGTAGGAGTTTTAGACCGTTACCGTTCATTCTGAAGTTAACTGAAAGTAAATTGTAAAACTATGATTGTGAAAGAGGGTTTTTAATAAAGAGGTTATTTTCGTTACTGTTATTTAAGACTTAGGACTGACTACAGTCTTAATAGGTTCTCCGGCATGCCTTAGGACTTTTCGGTGGTATTCGAGGATAACTCTGGCCATGGAGTTATTTGTGGTCCGCCCTTCCTCGGGGCGTTACGGTTAGGAGGAATTACTGTCGCTGACCTACCTTCGGGTGGCATACCGTACCGATCCCGTGAGATGGGATATTACTGTTACAGGCCTTGGATTGTGTGGAGTGAACACAATTTATCCTCGATTATTCGCCCTTAGCTAGTAAGGTATTCTGGCAGGGTCTGTTACAGATAATGTTATGTTACCGTTTACTGTATCGATTACCGATTATGGAGTACCGTTTACCGTTTACCGCCTACCGAGTATCGATTACTGTTTACAGTTTACCGAATACTGAACACCGACTACTGCTTATCGTTTTCTGTTTGCTAATCAACGTTTACTGATTACTGTTTACCAACTACTGATTTCTGATTCTGAAGCTTAATACCGTCAAAGTTTGTTTTCTCTATTTCCTGGATTATATTCTGATTAACCGTTCTGTTTATATATAGTTACATGACCGTTCTGCATCACTGTTTTACTGCTCATGTACATGTACCTTGCTGGACTCCGGCTCACTGTTTTATTATTTTTTCCCCTTTAGATGAGATAATAGAGTTAGTGCCTGACGACAAAGAGTGATCAAGAGAAAATTTCTGAAGATTTTTGAGGACCTGAGGCATTTGGATCTATTTTTGGGAAGCCTGTTGACTAAAGATTTGTCATATCATGCGATTTTGTATACTGATCTTGTATTTATGGATGTTCATAGACATGTGAATTTTGTATAGAATGCATGATGTATGAGATAGTAAGAAGGAAAAACTATGCTTCTGCAGGTTATTAGTTTAGCTTTCGCTCTAAACTTTTGGATATACTGTACAGGTCCTAGACGACATCTCGTTATCGAACTGTAAGTGTTGCTAACGCTTTTATAGATTTATGCCATGGATGGCACATGTGATCTTGTGTATACTTGTTGTAGGAAGAATTGTGAATGATTGATAGTTGTATGCTTGTAATGGATAATCATACAGGTTGTATTTCGGCTTTTTCATCCTGTTACAAAAGAGACTCTACTGAAATTTCTGCAGAAGTCTTGCCTTATATTTTAGTACCGTTAATCCTGTTCCTGTCTTGACAGAAGTTTTTAAGGGAAAAAAAATCCGTTCCATCACACCCACTAGCTAACAAAGTAGATAATCGAGGAATGGAATGTGTATGCATCCCACACATTCTAAGGCACTGCCACAATATCTCAAATTTTAACATTCTATGGCAGATGATATATTTTTTGCCAATATGCAAGGCTAAGTAACATATACGCCACCGAGTGTCTTCTTGTGGTCAAGGAGCATTCCTCGATATACTATTGTAATATCCTAAGGTATGTCACGGAATATTACCCTAGAGATACAAATCCTTGATCCAAATTTCAGAATTACTTATTCTTTAAGGGAAGGTCCATCAGATTCTTACACAGAGTTCTCACTCCCTAGAGAACGGTTCATCAGACATAACAGATTGTGGATCCCTTAAAAGCTTTGCATATTTTGTGAAATTCATCTATATACAGATACAAAAAATCATTTCTCATACTTTAAGTCTTCAATGACTTCAATTATGTGCATAATTAACATAATGCTTGAAAGAATCAGAAAGTCCTTACCACATCAGGTCAAACATGACTCTAGGACTTCTGGACACAAATTTCTTTCACAATTGCACATAACACAACTTTTAGAATATTCAATTGAGCATATACAAATATACATATCTTAAATAACAATTAAACAAGGCAAAATCATACAAAAATACTCAATTGCCTCGGATGAACAGTACCGGCATGCCTGTTAGGGCTCCCGGACATGCCAAATGGGTCAAAACATGGAAATCGAACACCAAACCGGTAATTAGTCATATTCAAGACATGGATGAATCATAATTAACGCCAAATCATACATAAAACTCGAATTAATTGGTTAAACGTGGTCCAGGCACTGGTAAGGGTTCCAGCAAATGAAATTCCACATAAAATTACCAAATCAAATATTCAATCGATAAATTAACATGCACAAGTTATGGGTAATGATATTTTAGATCAAATTTAGGAAAAAGTCCCAAAAATCTATGGGTAAAAACGTTCAGGCATGGGGCTAGGGTTTCGATGGGAAAAACTATCCAAAACTAGGAATTTGGCCACAAAATTTACATATGAGTATACTTAAGTCATGGGTAAAATATAATATACCTTTAATTGGATATCAGAATGAGGATATTTGAAGAAAATGAAACAAAAGTGGAAGAAAATGAAAGAGGAGAGTATGAGTGCACTTACCTCAACCCGATCTATTACTTCTCCAACTAGCTCTAAGTCGGATTTAAACCTAAGAGCTTCATTTTCCTCTCTCTCTTCCCTCCCTTTCTCTCTCTTATTTCTCCTAGAAGCCATGCAAAATGCCAAAAAATAGAACCTTCGGCCATTAAATTCTCGGGCTGGCACTCGAGCGCTAGCCTGGTGAGTAGCAAGTGCTGTGTGCCTAGATTCAGCGCCTGCCATGAGTGCTCAAGCACCCAACGGGCACTGGCCCACTGGAATTGGCACCTACCGTAGTGCTCAAGCGCTTGGTAGGTGTTAGCCTGCTGGATGCAGCGTCCAGTAGGCGGCTGCCTGGTTCCGCTTCCGGCTTTAAGGTTTCCGCATATCTTAAGCCTAATTTTTGATTATCTTAATTTAATACATCATGGTTATCATAATTTAAAACCCGAATCTTATATACTAATTGACATTTTGAGGTTTATAACACTAGTTCACAATTCTCCCAATTTCAGATCTTTGGACCTCTTGATCTAATTTCTTTCGTGTCTTCGGACTTCGATTTACTTATTTTAATTTAATTACTCTTAATTACCATACTTTGAAAACGGTACCTTAGAGGATATTTAGTCGGAGTGGTTCAAGAGCCAGCTCCAATGTGGGATCAGGGAGACCACCGAAGAAAGTAAAGTTGTCGGAGTCAAGGAAGGAGTCTGGCTAATCAGCGCCAACCTCAAGGGTATCAGCGAACCCGTGTCCTCATTGCGGAAGCTGCATGGGGGCAAGTCTTGTTTTAAGATGTTGGGAGTTTGTTACAATTATGGACAAGTAGAACACATAATAAGGAATTGCCCTCATTGGAAGCAAGCCCTAGTATCCAAACCAATTGTCCTAACCAAGGTGTTTGTAGTCTCGCAAAGGAGGGCTGAAGTTTCAACAGACGTGATGGAAGGCATTCTCTCTATTTTTGGCGTTTCCTACCATATGCGTTTTGATTCAGGATCCACCCATTCATTTGTTTTTCCTAGATTTGCACATCATCTTGCATCATCCTTAAGATTCTTGATTATTCTTTAATTGTTTCAACACCCATGGGATCATCTGTGGTTCTAGATGTTATGTATCCAGGGTGTGTTATTGAGGTTAATGGATTTCAGTTGCCAGCTAACTTAGTCTTGCTGGAGTTGCGTGATTTTGATATAATCTTAGGTATGGATTGGTTGGCAAAATATTGTGCCAACATTGATTATTTTCGAAAGATCGTTGACTTTGTTATTTCTAGAAGTGAGCCTTTTTATATTTGAGGAGTTCGGTGAAAAGAGGTATCTTGTTTTATTTTGGCTATTCATGCCCAGTATTTGATGAGGAATGGATGCTAGGCTTATCTTGCTTATGCTAGTGTAATTGAGAAGTTTTGGTTGTAAGAATATTTGAAAATTTTATAGGATCATGGGGGTGTAGGAACTCTGCTTAAGGACGATATTATGGATTAGGAAGGCTGTTGGCCATATACTGAATTTGGTGGAATGTGGGTTTGATTAAGGAAAATGTGACATTGGACATATGGTTCCTTTGATAGCGCGAATGTGTTCCAATAGAGGTTGGGACAATGGCTTATTTGGGAAAGACTGATTGATGTCACGAAAGTATGCATTTCTCTTGGGTCTAGGTAAATCCGAAGAAATATCTAATAAGTGTTCATTGAGGTTTTATAACATCCTTGTGACGTCTGGCTTGGAAGCAATCAGTGTTCATTGGGATGAGGTACATGAAGATAGTTTTTGAAGAATGAAGGTTAATTGTTGTCCATGTCTTTGGGGTTGATCCCTAATGGATCCAATAAATAATAATAGAATGTGATGCTTTTGAAGAAAATCTAGGATTAAGTTGGGGAGAGGTCTATAATTAGAGTTACCCTACCCGTGGTTTAGAGTTAATAATTGAGGTCTCTACATTGAAAAATTATAGATGTTGCTTTTGAAAGATAGATAGTGTCCAATGATTCTAAGGATCTGCACATTTGTGTCATTAGGAGGAGACGACTGTGCCAATAGGTAAATCTGCTTAAGGATTAGAAGGTGAATTTCGGTGTCCATCTAGGAAGGCGAATATTATTAATGATAATTGGATGTTGGGAACTTTTAGATAAAGTAAGTCTTGATGCACCATAGGAAATGTTGTAGGGTGAATCTCGAGTAGCTCCCAATATCCGAGCAAATAGGGTGCTTAGCTTTTGGTTTTGGAAGGAAGGATTGTATCTGTAGTTTCGAGATTATGGAATTATGGTATAAGCAACCGCTATAGATTTTGTTTCGGGGTGGTTAGGATGACCCATTTATTACGAAATTGGATGATATGCTCAGGTTGAATAAACTGACTCGTTGGTATGCCAACGAGATGATAAGTTGCAAAAGATTTGAGCTTTAAGGTTTTGGTAGTACCTTAAGACTGTACCGAAATGTTTTGGTGATTTCTTTAAGTGTATTTCCTAAGTTAATTTTAATATGAGGATTTTGGGCCTTGCCTTAGTGGTGTTGATACCTTTGGGATCTTACTTATGTTTATGGCTACTATCTAGCTCAAGTGTTTGATATGAATCATTAGATAATAATTGAAAGATAATTTTGGTATATAAGTAAATAGTCAATCAGTATAGCGTAACAGTAGCATGTGGCCCTTATCCTAGAAAATTTGAAATAAGATTGAGGAACTAGGTGGTTGACCATCTTCGAGGTATAAGATGAACTGAAGTGGAAGTTCATCAGCTTGTTCAAGGTTTTGAATTAAGGCGAGGAAATAAGTATGTGATTCGTTTAAGCCTTGTAAAGATTAGAGATTTGTCTTGTGATAATGTTGTGACATTAGAATGTATGTAGGAATCTGTAAGGATTTTTTTTCCAATTGTTGAATTTTGAGAGTCGTTAAATTTTGAAGATGAAATTTTTATAAGTGAGAAAAAATGTAATATCCCGAATTTTTATATGATTATTTAATTTGGGTGGGAGAAAAATTATATTTCCATGAGGTATATAAGTCTTGTTAAAATTCCAATGACAAAATTTTTTAAGTTGGGGAGAATTGTAAGGATTGAGTTCCTAAGACTTAACCTCTCGACCTCAAATGGGAAAATAGGCCTAGGTAGCATGTTGACCGGCCAGGATAGTTGACCGGTTTAGATGGTCGACCGGACTAGATAAGTTGACTGGAATAGATGGTTGATCGACTTGAAAGATGGCTGCCCGTATTAGAAGGTAGACTGATTAAGAGAGTTGACCGGAACTAGAGTAGTTGACAAGAATTTTAGTAGTTGACTGGAATTGGGGAGTTAACCAGAATGACCACAAAATCTCGACTTGCAAATGAATAGTAATGACCAAGGTCATTTGGAAAATTAGATAGAGGTTGAGAACTCATAGAGATTGAGGACTCAGTGAGAGAGAGAGCGAGAGATAGTGAGACATTTAATAGAATCAGTCCAGGCTTGTACCTCACTCCCACCTACTCCATTGACCTTCTAGAAAGGAAAAATTGAGTGGGAAAAGAAGTACCAAGTAGGTGACCTACCCCCACATGTTTCTACCTACCCCATTGTCTATAAAAATTGGATTTGGGGGTTAGGAAAGGAGTTCAGAAATCTAAGAGGAAGAGGCATGAAGGAGAAGAAGGAGAGGAAGAGTTTCAGGCCAAATTTGAGTAAGTTATTTTGATGCTTTGAATATGTATAGGTCCTAGATGGCATCTCCTTCAAAATTTGAAATATTGGACAAAATATGTTGTGTTGAAGCCTTGGATGATATGACGGTTTGTGATCTTGTGTATGTGTGTTGTAGGAAAATTTACGGTATTTGAATAGTTGTGTGCTTGTATATGTTATTTCATACAGGTTGTACATTTGGTTTTGGTTTAATTTCAGAGAAGACTCTGCCAAATTTCTACAGGATTTAAATAATTTAAATTCTGTATGTCTCTGACAGAGGGTCCTATAAGGATTAGGATCTGTTTCGTCACAAAAATTACTCATTCTGTCACACTAGCCCCTCATAAAAGAATCTCTCATTATTTCCGATTTATGTGAAATTTGGCTTCAAAATTCGGAATCTCTTGCTTTTTGAACATGATTATACTAATTATTTGATGTTTATTCACGTGTAATTTGCATATATTATTTTGGGCTCGAGCACGCACAGGCGCCCAGCAGGCGGGGGAGCTACTGGATTTTACCGCTTGAGCATCGCTCAAGTGCTTAGCGGGCGGGAGAGCTACTGGATTTTACTGCTCGAGCTCCGATCGAGTGCGTAGCAGGCTAGCCTGCTGCTTGCGCCACTGCTTTTTGCACTCGAGCGCACAGCAGGCGCAGTCTGCTGGCAGCATTTCATCAATTCACAGTCCGATTTTCCTTCCAAGACGCATGCTTATACATTTAATAGATCCAGTATTAATTATTATCACGTTGATTTCTTCGTATTTATTATATTTTTAGACTCAGAACCTTACAGTACCTCGGACGTGATCCTCTATTTTTATTGCTTCTCTGTGTCTCTAAAAATGTATTTATATTCTAAAGTACTGTTTCTCTCTGTTTAATGCATACGAAACATGTTTCTATAAATTAATCAGATAGAATTCAAGTTTATCTACATGTATTGCAATATAGGGCTTCTGTTTCATGACTGTACATGTGTAGAGTGTCCGATTACGGTCCGGCAATTCCAAACGAAACCCTAGGTCAAAATTTGGGGGTTTTATGTATAAGTTCCCTAAATTCTGAGATGTAACTATGATTCTGTAATATGATAAGGACAATGAGGTAATTTTAGTATGAAAAATCCCACAAGAATATATTGTAGAACTTCTGAAATGTTCTGAAACTATCTAAAAGATCTCTGATTAAGGTTTTGTCAGAAAAGTCCCATGGAAAGCATTGTTAATCTTCTAGGGGTCTTCTGAAGTTATTTGAAAGATTACTGAACAAGGTTTAACTGGCCGACTGAAATACGATAAGTTGAAGGTTAAAGAATAAGAAGAGATGTATGAATCCTGAGACGAAAATGCTAATTAGAGGTTTGATGAAGTTTATCTGACAAACTACACTTGAGGAATTAATCTAAAACTGTATCGTTGAGTCATAGAGAAGTTCTGAAATTGATTAAAGGTTTAATCGTATGAATTGGAAAGGTTTTAGTGGTTAGGAGAATTATGGTTACAGAAATAAGGATAAGAATGTCCGCCGTTAAGTAAATCAATAGGATTCCGGTATAGCTAGTCCATGACGTCGTCCTTAGGTTACTGCATCGAAATATTGAATAATAGGCATCAAAACTATACAGAATAATAGCTAAGCGAACTAAAGAAACCATCCAGTCCTTGGGATGTAAAGTATGGAGGGTATATAAGGAATTAAACTGAGTAGAAATCATCCAGCCATCGGGATGTAAAGTATGGAGGGTATGTACAGATTAAAGTAAATAGAAATCATCCTACCCTCAGGATATAAGGTATGGAGGGTATGTAATGATTAAATTGAATAGAAACCATCCTGTCTTCGGGATATAAAGTATGGAGGGTATGTAAATGATTAAACTGAACAGAAATCATTCTACCATCGGGATGTAATGTTTGGAGGGTACATAAAGGCTAAACTAAACAAAAATCATCCCACCATCAGGATGTAAAGTATGGAGGGTTTGTAAATGATTAAACTGAATAAGAACCATCATGCCATTGGGGTGTAAAGTATGGAGGATAATAGATTTAAAAAGAAACTGAAGGTTCTAAAATATGGATTCTAAATTGAGAACTAGGTTACTGTTCTGAAATATGAATTCTGAATTGAGAACTAGGATAATGTTTTGAAATATGGATTTTAAACTGAGAATAAGGTTACTATTCCGAAATATGGATTCCGAACTGAGAATTGGGTTACTGTTCTGAAATATGGATTTTGAACTGAGAATTAGGATATGTTCTGAAATATGGACTTTGAACTGAATTCTGAATTAGGAACTAAGGATTTAAAATCATAGGTTTTCTGGTATTCTGTATCGCAATAGGTTTTCTGGTATTCTGTATCGCAATGGGTTTTCTGGTACTCTGCATTGTAGTAAATTTTTTAGTATTTTGCACCACAATAGGTTTCCTAGTATTTTGCGTCATATTTATGGTTTTGTTCTCTTGCCTACATGCATGAATTTCCTGCATCCCTTTTTAAGTTCTCTTTTGAAAGCATGTATATGTCTGTATATATGTAAAAGTATATATTTTTATTGTTTTGGATACATTTGCTGAGCTGTTAAGCTCACTTCTTGCTTTCTGTTCTTCCTTCCAGATGAGAAAAAGCCTGAACAGTATCAAAGTTTGATCTAGCTGGAAGAAGGGAAGGCTCGTAAGTTCTGAAGACCTTGAAGGATTTCGGTGGATTAAAGGATTTTGGATTCTTGTAGCTAGCATTTTGGAAAGAACATAATATATTACGATAATGTAAAAATGTCATATCAAGATGTGTGTTTTATTCTTGTTTTCGCATGTTGACTTATGGAATTAGTTGCTTCGCGTCATTTTGATGTTTTGAATACGTATAGGTCCTAGATGGTATCTCCTTCTGAATTTGAAATGTTGGACAAAATGTGATGTGTTGAAGCCATGGATGATATGGCGGTTTGTGATCCTGTGTACGTGTGTTGTAGAAAAATTTATGATATTTGAATAATTACATGCTTGTACAGGTTATTTCATACAAGTTGTACATTTGGTTTTGGTCTAGTTGCAGAGGAGACTTTGCCAAAATCTCTGTAGGATTTAAATGATTTAAGTTCTATATGTGTTTGACGGAGTAGCTATTGCAGCCGCTGAAGCAGCTATTGGACCAGCTATTGTTTCGTCAATTTATCGTAACAGAAAATCAAATCGTATCAATCAATCAAATTTGTTGTATAAGTAGTATTTCAATTATTGAAATTTAAATATTCATTAATTCAAATTATAAATTCAAATTCGAAAGGTTAGTAGGTATGTCACGTAACAAATGATCATGCTTGCAAAAATGAAAAAATCGAAGTATTTTTATCTCCTTTCTACACCAATCTAGAAGCAGATTGATTCAAAAAATTCTGGTAAATCCTCGATTCATCTGGTGTGTGAATAAGTGATTCATTTACAGTCCTATAAGGATTAGGATCCGTTCTGTCATAAATAATGCATGGATATCACATGCACAGCCCATATACAAGTTTTTATGATTTTTTCATTACAAATATACTTCTAAATGAATATATTGTCTCAAAACATTTACCCATGTTTGACAAAACCAAAGCAAAACCTCTAAAATTTAGCAAAACCAAAGCAAAACCCCAAAATAATTGGTAAAAAGGACATGCATGTATGAGGAAAGCAAATAGGGTAAGTAAACTAATATGCATGTACATTAAAACCTCTAAACGTAAGAAAAAATAATAAAAAATGAAAGCAAACTAAGGATAGGCTCAAAGATATTTACCTCAACCTCTAACTAAAGGAGGTCTGACAAAATGATGCTTTGATTTACCTCTTCTCCCCTTTCTCTCTCCTCGTTTCCTTCTCTCCCTCTCTCGTTTCTCTTCTTTCCTGTGTGAATGGCCGAATAGTGCGCGCTAGGTCGTGCATCGGTGCACAAGTGTCGCTCAAGGACACATCAGGTGCTGTGCCCAAGCCCTCACTACGTCACCTTGAGTGCACCTCAAGTGCGAACCCCACAGGAATCAATACTTGAGCGCTACCTCAAGCACTCCTCGGGTGCTCTCAATCTGGAAAGCTTGCATAGGTACGTGTCAAGCGTGCCTTAGGCACCACTCTACTTCGTTGCTCTGAATATGTTTTAAATTCAACATTACATATTTATTTTTGATATATCCAATCAACTCAAAATAAACTGATATTATCAAATTAAATTAAACAGGAACCGAACATTACATCAAAACTAAACTTTGATCTTGTATAATCATCATAATTCTTTTTGTTGACTTTGAGCCACCTTCAACCATCTTAGATCAATTGAATGTTATTAGATGTCTTTTGAATAACTTCTAGTCTCTAGAGTCTCTTATATCAAATTTTCTCCCAATGAATTGAGTAATGACATTTCCTCCTATGTAAAGCCTTGAATGGGTTCATATTGATGCTTGCTTAATAACTTTTGTTGTTCGTGAACTTGGCCAATGGTAAATAATCGTTCTAATTCCCTTTCATTTCCAAACTAAAACTTGCAACATATCTTCTAGTATCTAGATCATTCGCTTCCTATGCGATCCCAATCCTAGAGCATGATGATTATGGAATAATTATGTGGATAAAAATAATGTTTATGCTTAAATATAGTGGATAAGTTTAATACTGAAACAAAATTTGGCAAAATGGGCAAAAAGTGGCCTTGCGCCTGATGGTTGCTCGAGCGGCCATCGAGCACCAAAATGCGCAAGTAGCGCTTGAGGGCACGCCTGAGGCAATGCTAGAGCGAGAGGTTTACGACGGGTGGTACTCAAGGACCGCTTGAGTGCCACTCGGGCACACATTTGCACAACCAGCGCCCGACTAATTATAAAAAGCCGAGCGCATTTTGCTTGGCCATTTTGTGACGGTTCCAGCAGAGAACAGAGGGAGAGAAGAGGGAAAGGGGAAGAGAAAAAGAGAAATCTGGCTGTTCCACTCCGATCTGGATAAAAATAATGGTAGATCGAGCTCAAGTAAGTGTACTTTGGACGTTATGTACTGTTTTTACAGCGTTTCAGTATCTCTAAATTTCTATTTATACTCTAAACTCATGTTTCTACATGTTTTATGTAAATAAAGTATGATTCTGTAAATTAATCGAATAGATTTCATATTTGCCTTTCCATATGACAACATATGGCATCAATTTCATGATTGTACACATATTTCATGTCTGATTATTGTTCAAGAATTTTTCCCAAAACCCTAGCTCGAAATTAAGGTATGGTTTTGTAATTAATCCATGTTATGTGCATGTTTTATGAAATATGGCTTTGATTTTGTGAATGGGCTCATGTTTTATGCTCAATTCGTGCCTGGAAGATTTACACAAAACCCTAGCATGAAAATTTGGAAATTATGTTTGGAAACTTGGAATTTTGATGATTTAAATGTTAATTGTTGCCTTGTAACGTTTATTAAATAATTTGCATCTGAAAATTCTGCATGGAACTGTGTTATTATTTTATGAAATATGGCTTTGATTTTTTGAACAGCCTCATGTTTTATGCTCAATTCATGCCTGGAAGATTTGCACAGAACCCTAGCACGAAAATTTGGAAATTATGTTTGGAAACTTAGAATTTTGATGATCTAAATGTTAATTATTGCCTTGTAACGTTTATTAAATGATTTGCATCTAAAACTTCTGCATGGAACTGTGTTATCAAAACTATGGAAACCTTTGAAATCGTCTGAAAGAGTGACTAAATAAAACTTGGACTTGGCCTTGAAATATGATGATTTTGATTATGGAATTTTGAACAAATGCATTGAATTAAGCTAATCAGTAAGAAAATTGGACTTAGAATTGTCGCACAGTTAGATAAGGTTCTCCGTCATTCATTAGAACATTACAGTCATGGTAATCAAGGATACTATCGAATCATCGAATTGAAATGTATATCATTGAACCATCAAACTATCAGCCTTTGGTTGTGTGGATTGAACACAATCTATCTTCGATTATTCTCCCATCGGCTAGGAGAGTATACTAGATGGGTTTCGAGAATATCAAACTAGAATTTCTGAAGAACAAATGAGATATGAAACTGTTTTATAAACTTCGATGCATGTATAAATAGAATTATGCTTTATCCCTGCTTCTATAAATGTTTCTATTTTTCTGATATTATCATGGTTTTCCTGTTCTAACGTAATTATGTTTTGTATGAAAGCATAAATTATGATTATTGAAACCTGTTTATATCGAACTAGATTTTTTTCATAATTTATGTATATGTTTCTATTCTCTAGCAATTTCTATGACCATCTACACTTATGTTCTATATGAAAGTATTATGTTCTACATGTTTTGGTACCTTATTGGGCTTCGACTCATTGTTTACTAATTTTTCTTCCATATGAGATTGTAGTGCTGGTACCAGACGAGAGAAAGTGATTTAAAGTTTAGCCTGAAGACTTTTGGAGGCCTGAAGTATTTTGGAGACCTTGAAAAGAAACAATTTGAATATATATACTAGATTTTGTATATGGATCTTGTGTGTATATAGATTTTGTATATGAAATATATGTCATGTGTGTGATGAAATAGGGAATATGTTTCTGCAGGTATATAGTTCAGCTTCTGCTATATGTTTTCTGTATTTGTATAGGTCTTAGATGACATCTCTCGTATGCTTTTAGTATAGTGTAAATGATTGTGTGTTAAAGCCATGGATGGATATGGCAATTGTGATCCTGTGTATGCGTGTTGTCGGAGAACTTGTGGTTTTTGGATAGTTGTGTGCATGTACTGATTATGTTATACATATTTATGTTTCTGTTTAGCACAGTGTTAGAGGAGACTCTGTCCATTTTTTTCTAAAGTCTTAAGTTAGAATTTGGACTTCTATTTCTATATTTGTAATGACAGAATTATCTGAGGACAAAAAAAAAAAATCATTCCGTCACAATTAGTATCAGAGAAATGAGATGCCTTAAGAATTGATTGATCGAAAAGCGGAAGTATAGGCTTAAATTTCTATAGGAATAGGTCGGGGTAGCTAAGGCAACTAGGATTCTTAGGAAGTTAATCCTTAGGCTAGGTTTGAATTTTATTAAACTACTAATAACCCCTTCCCTTAATTTGATTACTTGAGGTTATAATGCTGTGCTTACCTTTGGTTATAGGACCTAGGATGACAAGTAGGAGAAATCAAAGAAATAATCGTGATGGGGCTAGTACTCCCCACGATAGGGAGGCTGCTTATGTGGATCTGTTAGAGAGGCTGACAAATGTGGTGAAATCCGTGGAACAGAGGCATATGGCTTTCGTCCCTGTACCTGAGCTAGCTTTGACAAATTCTGCTCCGATGAAGTATGATAGATTTACAGCGAAGCGAGAATCAGGATTCTTGGGAGAGCCTGATCCTGCAGAAGCGGTTGTGTGGCTTAAAAGAATGAAGAAGATTTTTGCTGTGATCCGGTGTACTGATCAGGAGAAAGTCACATTCGTGGTATACAAGTTAGAAGGTGAAGCTGATAGCTGGTAGAGTATGAAGAAGAGGGCGTTAGGAGTGCCCGATGATGTGATCACATAGAAGATGTTTGAGGATGCTTTCATGGAAAAATATCTTCTATTCAATCTCCAAGATTAGAAAGAGCAAGAGTTTATGCGACTGAGACAGGAAAGTATGACGGTGACTGAATATTATGCAAAATTCACTAAGTTGTTCTGTTTTGCGCCCTCTTACGTGGAGGATGAATTGAGAAAAGCAAAGATATAAGGGATGCGAGACGATATTAGGAAGCAATTATCGACCCACAAGCTCCAAACATATGAAGATATTCTGGAAGGGCAATTATTTATGAAAAGGTGGTGGAGATGGAGAGTTCTTTGCGAAGAGGACTGCTAGCTTGGCGGGTATTGGTAGGGAATCAAATGTGGAACTATTTGGGCCATCTAGTAAAGCAATAATGGTGGATGTAGGAAAGAGCATTACTAAAGTTTTATCGGTGACTGGTACTCAGGCATCAGTTGCTGGGTGTGCATATTGTGAGAGGAAGCATGCGGGGAAACCTTGTTATAAAGCAATGGGAATTTACTATAATTGTGGAAAGTTGGGTCACCTGATGAAAGATTACCTGTTACCAAAAAGGTTGGAAGTAAAGAAGTCAGCTGTTGCAGCTAGAGCATTTGCAGTGACGATACGTGACCCTGAGACACAATGAAGGTGGATGGAGGTATTACCTTACTTGTTGAATTTTGATTTCTATCTTAATTGATTTTTGAGTTATGTATTCCTTAAATTTCTCCATGAAATGCATGATATGCCCCTATTATCTTGAAGATTCTTGATTGGTCTATGATTATATTTATGTATTCTTTTATGGATTTTATGGATTTTGAGTAGTTGTTAGTTGAATGTTAAACATTGAGGAAGTAATCGGTTGTGTATTGTTGGAGAAAGGAACACTCGATTAACTTTGTCAATATGGTAGATAAGAGGAATGAGTTTTGATAGTGCCATTCAGGTTTTGTAAGTTGATGGCATTTTCTGGAAAATATGGGTTAGATCTTTTAGTCATATTTAGATTGATTCTTGTGACAATCATATTGAAGGACATCTAAAGGCATGGAGGGTACCTTTGAATTTCTGGAAAGTAAAGGTTTACTAATTGGTTAGGTAGGATAGCACAGGTGGAAATTCTCTTGAGAAAGATTGGGAATTTGTTGTTCTGTATCAATAAATAATTGCCCAAAAGCAAGTGGGGGAGGAGTCCATCGTTTGAAATTGTTTCACCCGCAATTGAGACCTTGTGATGAGATCTTTTCCTTGAGGATTTATGGATAGTGCTTTGGGAGAAATTAATATTTTGAGGAGCCAAGAGTTAGGAGCTAAAATAGGTGGACCTCGGTAGATAAATGTTAGGGTCGATGGTTGATATCGGAAGCCTCCATTTGAAAAATTGTAGAATTGCTTTGGAGATAATTTTGATCAGATAATTTTAAGGATTAAAATAATTATGTTATGACGGAGATGTAATCTTAGGAGACTGAAAGTGGATTAATCTGTTTAAGGAATGTGAAAGAGTAGATTGTAAGTGGATTCAAATATTTAGGAAATAGGATATTGTATTCCTAAGTTGGGAAACAGAAAACGTATTAAAAGTGTTAGAACTATGAAATTTTGAAGTAAGAAATCCTTATGGTTTGTTTCAGGACAAAAGATGATCCACTCATTATAGCTTTGGAAGAGGTGATTAAGTTTAATTCATTGGCTCATCAGTACGTCAATGAGATCTGAGGTTACTTAGCATTTAAACTTTGAGATTTGAGATTGTTAAGTGTTAGGATCCTGAGATCTTAGGTAATGGTCAAACATTATGCAAAATCCTCAGGGATAATATAATTATGGTTTCAGTTTTAATGTGGTATGAGGTTCGTATTGAAATTTTGGAGGAGCTTGATGAAAGAGACTGAATGTTAGGCTACATTCGTTATGGTGGAAATGGTAATCAGATGATTGAAAGTTGGATGATTTGATCAGAGTGCACAGTAGAAATAATCAGATGATTAGTCCCTGTATATTAAGATTTAAATTTTAAAATTTGAGGAGAATGCTCCAAACTTGAGGCTTAACATAGATAGAAGTGTGAGATTTGCAGCCTGTTTGATGTTTAGAAACAAGTTGGGAAAATAGTTAATGAATTGGGTTTGCTTTTAGGTCTGATGAATTTAGATGAGTATAGAACGAGTCAGGTACTTAAGATCAGAACAGTTTGGAAATTTAAGGTTTTTGAAGGTAACTACCTTAATCTGAGAATAATTTGGAGATGCTAGGAAGGTTTTTCTGAACTATAAGACTCGAGGTTTGTTAAATTTTGAGGATAAAAGTTTCTTAAGTGGGGGAGAGTGTGAGATCCCGATCCTGGAGCATTATGATTATGGAATAATTATGTGGATGAAAATCAAGTTTAGGCATAAATATAGTGAACAAATTTGATACCGAAGCAAAATGAGGTGAAATGGACAAAAAGTGGCCCCGTGCCTGATGGCCGTGCGAGTGGTCATCGATCGCCAAAATGCGCAAGTAGCACTCAAGGGCGCACCCAAGGCAAAGCGGGAGTGAGGGGTTTACGACGGGAGGCGCTCAAGGATCGTTCGAGCACCGCTCGAGCGCCCGACTGATTATAAAAGGCCAAGCGTGTTTTGCTCGGCCATTTTGCGATGGTTCCAGCAGAGAATGGAGGGAGAGAAGAGGGAAAGGGGAAGAGAAAAAGAGGAATCCGGCTACTCCACTCCGATCTGGGTAAAAATAACGGTAGATCGAGCTCACGTAAAAGTATTTCAGACGTTATTTGCCGTTTTTACAACATTTCAGTATCTCTAAATTTGTATTTATATTCTAAATTTATGTTTTTGCATGTTTTATGTAAATAAATTATGATTCTGTAAATTAATTAGATAGATTTCATATTTGCCTGTATATATGATAACATATGGCTTCGATTTCATGATTATACACATATTTGATGACCAATTATTGTCCAAAAATTTTGCCCGAAACCCTAGCACGAAATTGAGGTGTGGTTTTGTAATTAATCCATATTATATGCATGTTTTATGAAATATGGCTTTGATTTTGTGAACAGGCTCATGTTTTTTGCTCAATTCATGCCTGGGAGATTTGCACAGAACCCTAGCACAAAAATTTTAAAATTATGTTTGGAAACTTAGAATTTTGATGATTTAAATGTTAATTGTTTCCTTGTAACGTTTATTGAATGATTTGCATCTAAAAATTCTGCATGGAATTGTGTTATCGTTTTATGAAATATGGCTTTGATTTTGTCAATATGCTTATGTTTTGTGCTCAATTCATGCCCGAAAGATTTGCACAGAACCCTAGCACAAAAATTTGAAAATTATGTTTGGAAACTTGGAATTTTGATGATTTAAATGTTAATTGTATCATTGTAATGTTTATTGAATGATTTGCATCTGAAAATTCTATATGGACTTGCGTTATCAAAACTATGGAAACCTTTGAAATTGTCTGAAATAGTGACTGAATGAAACTTGGACTTGGCCTTGAAATATGATGATTTTGATTATGCAATTTCGAACAAATGTATTGAATTAAACTAATCAGTAAGAAAATCAGACTTAGAATTGTCACACAATTAGATAAGGTTGGCTGGCATGCCTTAGACATTATAGTCACGGTAATCAATGATACTATCGAACTATCGAACCATCAAATTGAAATGTATATCATAAAACCATCGAACTATCAAACTATCGGTCTTTGGTTGTGTGGATTGAACACAATTTGTCCTAGATTATTCGCCCCTTGGCAAGTAGAGTATACTAGATGGGTCATCAGAATATCAAACTAGAATTTTTGAAGAACAAATGAGATTTGGAACTATTTTATGAACTCTGATGCATGTTTAAATTGAATTATGCTTTATCCCTATTTCCACAAACGCTTCTGTTCTTCTAATATTATTGTGATTTTTATGTTCTAATATAGTTATGTTTTGCATGAAAACACAAACTATGATTATCGAAACCTATTTATATCGAACTAGGCTTTTCTCATATTTTTTGTATATGTCTCTATTCTCTGGCAATTTCTATGATCATTTGCATTTATATTCTACATGAAAGTATTATGTTCTGTATGTTTTGGTACCTTGCAAGGTTTTGGCTCACTATTTACTATTTTTCCTTCAGATGAGACTATAGAGCTGGTACTAAATGGGAGAAACCGATTTAAAGTTTGGCCTAAAGACTTTTGGAGACCTGAAGTATTTTGGAGACCTTGAAAAGAAACAGTTTGAATGTAAATATTGGATTTTGTATATGGATCTTGTGTGTGTATGAGTTTTGTATATGAAATGTTTGTCATGTGTGTGATGAAACAGGGAATATGCTTCTGCAAGTTTATAGTTCAGCTTCCGCTATATATTTTGTATATTTGTACAGGTTCTAGATGGCATCTCTCATATGTTTTTTGTATAGTCTAAAGGATTGTGTGTTAAAGCCATGGATGGATATGGCTATTGTGATCCTGTGTATGTGTGTTGTAGGAAAACTTGTGGTTTTTGGATAGTTGTGTGCATGTACTGATTATGTTATACATGTTTATGTTTCTATTTAGCCCAATTTTATGGGAGACACTACTCGTTTTTCCCTAGAACCTTACGTTAGGATTTGGGCTTCTGTTCTTGTATCTGTAATGACAGAATTATCTAAGGAGAAAAAAAACCATTCCGTCACACTTCCACTACCCATTTGTTTGGTGATGATATGCTATACTAAATTTTAAATTGGTGCCCAACTCTTATGCAACACAATAAAAAATGGTATTTGGTAAAGTCTCACTACCTCATTAATGTATAATCTCGTCAAATGGTATCTGTAGAATGCCATCTAAACAACAATAAAGTGAATTGACTTGGTTAGCCAATCTACGATCACCAAATAATATCGTGGTTCTTTGATTTTTTCAACAAACCTATCGCAAAATCTATCATTATATGCTCTCCTACTTCCAACTAAGGGTCGGCATAAGCCGTAAAAGACCTAATAACTTTTTAGGCTTGACCTTCAACTGTTGACAAATCAAACATCTTTCCACATAGGCTGCAATCTCTCTTTTTGTATTGGGCCACTAAAAGATCTTCCTTAAATTGTGATATATCTTATTGATCCCTCAATGGATAGAGTATTTTGATCAATGAGTTTTATTCGTAATTTCTTTATTTAACACCTTAATATTTGGTACATATATCGACTCCCAAAATCTCAAGACTTCATTAACTCACACATTAAAATTTAGCCTTGACTCCCCACTCAAATCGTTGGCACTGTCTACTAGAAATGGATCATTCATTTAAATTCCTTTAGTCCTCTCCATTATTTCTTGTGACGGAACATATTTTTTTTTATCCTCAAAAACTTCCATCATTATAGAAAACAAAAGTCTAAGCCCAAATAACAACCAAAAGTTCTAAGGAAAAACGGATAGAGTTTCCACTAAAATTTGGCTAAACTGAAATACAAATCCTATTTATAAGCTACAACATAAAGAATAACATCATCATATCTATCAACAGGTATTCTCATTTCAGACACAGGATCACAGACGCCATATAATTTCCTACGGCTTACATTTCACATTTCCTATCCACTATATTAACAGTTTGGAATAGAGATGCCATTTAAGACCTGTACAGAATTCATAAAACATATAGCAGAAGCAGACCTATAAACCAGCGGAAGCATAATTTCCTGTTTCATCACATGCATCACATACATTTCACTATATACATAAAATCTATATACAAAATATAGTATTTACATTCAAACTATTTCCTTCCAAGGTCTCCAAAGGTCTTCAGGCTAAGCTATAAATTCCTTCTCGTATAATACTAGCTCTACCGTCTCATCTAGAGGAAAAAATAGTAAAATTGTGAGCCGAAACCCAACAAGGTACATGCAAGCATGCAGTAAAACTTTTATGTGGAATAGAATGCAGTAAAAAAGATACAGTTGCATATTGAAACATAAATGCTATAAAACAATGATTTACAGAAACTATAGTAGAATATAAATGTAGAAGATTACAGAACTATTAGGGAACAAAAACATATATATAAATCACGAAAAAAATATAATCCGATAATAATCAGGCTTCAGAATTCAGAAATCGGTAAACATAAATCAGAAGTCAGAAACCGATACAAAGTCTATAAAATATAGAAAATCTCCTTTTCTATTAGTAAAGGATCCAAGCAGTAGACCTTACTAGTAGAGGGGGCGAATAATCGAGGATAGATTATATTTACTCCACACAATCCAAGGTCAGAAACAGGAACAGGAGATCCCTTCTCGCGGTATCTGTCCCCTTCTCATAGGGTTCAGGACAGGAGTGTCGATAAGTGATAGTAACTACTCTCTAGGTTAACGTCTTGAGGAAGGGTGGACCATGTGTAACTCCATGAATAGAGTTATCCTTAATTACCACCATAACATTCTAAGGCATGTCAGAGAACCTAGCTTGACTGTATATCAGTCTTGGGTCCTAATTAATAGGATCAAAAACAATTTTCTTCCTATTTCTTAACTGAAAACTTATTGAACTTCAGAAGACAGTCAAAGTTTGACAATAACTCTTCAATTAGCTTCAGAATATATAGTAATAGTTTGTAACCCTTCAGATTTACTTCAGAATATATAGTAATAGTTTGTAACCTTTCGATTCCGCTTTAGAATATATAGTAATAGTTTGAAACCCTTCAGATTTACTTCTGAAACTTAACAGTATAAATCTGTGTAAATTTTTCAGACATAAATTACATCCTAGACATTATCACGTTATAGATTAACTTTTACATATCAAAAATTTTTGATTAAAACAGTTAAATCCCTTCATTTTCGTGCTTAGGGTTTTGCCAAAACTTCCAGACGATAACCGAACACCAAACACATGTATTTTCATGAAATCAGAGATATATATAGCAGTACATACCAGTAAACATAAAATCTGTCTGATTAATCATGAAAAATAGGCATTATTTACAGTAAACATGAGGAAACATAGATTTAGTGTATAAATACCATTTTTGAGATATAGAAAAGCTGTAAAAATAGTAAATAATGTCTGAAGTACACTTGCCTGAGCTCGATCTATAGTTACCCTTACTCTAATTGGGACTGGACGGAAGATTTCCCCATTTTCTTTTCTCTTCCCTCTCCTTCCTCTTTTCTATCCTTCGTTCTCTGTAAAACCCAAAACCCCAAATCCCCTTTTAAAACATGAGAGAAAGGGGAACACGTGCAGGTCACATGACCGGTGCTCAAGCGCCAATCAAGTGGTGCTCGAGCGCCCACATTTGCAGAATTGCGCTCGAGCAGCGTTCGAGCGGTGTGCTCATAGCCGGGATCGCTCCCACCTCACCTCGGGTGCACCCTCCACCAGTGTATTCACATTTTTTTGCACGAGGAGCACTTGAATGGTAGTCGAGTGCCTGCGCCTCCTTAGCTCATTTTGCTTTATTTTGCTTCGACATTAAATTTTTTCACATTTTTAAACCTAAACATGATTTTCATCCACACAATTATTCCATAATTATCATATTTTTGGATCGGGACCTCACATTCTCTCTCACTTAAAGAAATTTCGTAATCAAAATTAAACAAAGCTACATACCTAAAGAAAACAAGTAGGGAAATTCACTTTGGATTTCCTCTTCGTACTCCCAGGTGGCCTCCTCTAGTGAATAATTCCTCAGGAAAATGGTCTTAATGTGTAACCTCTGATCCTTTTGATCCAAAATTTGTATTGGCTCCTCGGCATGGGATAAATTCTTATCAATAGTCAAGAGCTCATACTCAATCACGTGTGTAGGATTGTGGACATATTTCTGAAGTATTGATACATGAAATACATTGTATACGTCCGTCAAACTAGGTGGTAGCGCCAACCGGTAAGCTACCTCCCCGATCCTCTCCAAAATCTCAAATGGACCTATGAACTGTGGCTTCAGTTTTCCTTCTACTCTGAACTTGAACGTTCCCTTTGATGGTGAAACTTTTAGAAATATAAATTCTACTACCTCAAAGCTCAATTCTTTTTTCCTTTGGTCTACATAACTTTTCTATCTTCTTTGAGCAACTTTCAGATTATCATGAATTAGTTTAATTTTCTCCATAGTTTCTTTCACGATTTCAGGACCTAAAATCCTCTTATCTCCGGTCTCCTCCCAGTGAATCGGCGATCTACACTTGCTCCCATACAGAGTCTCAAAAGGTGCTATCAGATACTCACCTGATAACTGTTATTATATGCAAATTCAGCCAGTGCCACATAAGTGTCCCAAGTCCCCTTCATTTTCAACACCGAGGCCCTCAACATATCTTTAAGAATCTGAATGGTACGCTCCGATTGGCCATCAGTTTGAGGGTGATGCATAGTACTGAACTTCAACTCCGTCCCCAACTCCTTATGCAAACTTTCCCAAAACCTCAAGACAAAATGGGGATCCTTATCAGACACAATCGAAGCAGGTATTCCATGAAGTCTCACAATTTCATTTACATATAACTGAGCCAGTCTATCATGGGAATAAGTCATTCTAATCGCCAAGAAATGAGCTGATTTTATCAGCCGATCAATTATAACCCAAATGGCGTCATAATTCCTAGGAGTCCTCGGCAAACCAGATACAAAATCTATAGTAACATTCTCCCATTTCGAGCTTGGGATCAGCATCAGCTATAACAATCCAGATGGTTTCCTTTTTTCAGCTTTTAGTTGCTGACATACAAGGCATTTCTCCACATAAGCCATAATATCCCTCATCATATTCTTCCACTAGAAAGTTTTCTTCAGATCCTAATACATTTTGTTCTCCCCAGGGTGGATCGTATACCGAGATCGGTGAGCCTCCTTTAAGATCTTCTCCTTTAGTTCCCTATCCTCTTGTACACATAATTGGCCTCTGAGCCTCAATGCTCCATAAGTCCAGACATTAAAATTGGCTTGAGAATCTCTATTCAGGTCACTTACAATATCTATAAGGAATGGGTCATTCACTTGCTTTTCTTTAACTTCACTAATTACCTCCGGTTAGATCTAAAGATAAGATAGGAGCATCCTATCACCCCAAGCATAATGCTGGATATCACACTGCTTCAAAAAATTCAACATCTCCATTTGCTTGATTTATAACTTAGCTACATACCCCTATCGACGGCTCAATGCATCTGCAACTACATTAGCCTTTCTGGGCTTATACTGTTTTTCACAGTCATAGTCTTTTAAGAAATCAAGCCACCTCCTTTGCGTCATATTAAGTTCCTTTTATGAAAATAAATACTTCAAGCTCTTATGATTAGAATACACCAGGAACTTCTCACCATACAAGTAATGTCTCTGAATTTTCAAGGCAAACACAATAGCAGCTAGCTCCAGATCATGGGTTGGGTAGTTTCTTTAATGCACTTACAGTTTCCTAGACCCATAAGCTATTATTTTACCATGGTGCATCAATACACAACCTAAGCCTTCCTTAGAGGAGTCGCGATATACCTCAAAACCACCTGAACCCTTCGGAATAATTAGTACCAGGGCGGTAGTCAAGCGATCCTTCAATTCTTGAAAATTACGGTCACGTTCCTTAGTCCATTCAAACTTAGCCTCCTTTTTCATTAGTTAAATCAGAGGCATATCAATCTGTGAAAAATTCTCTACAAAACACCTATAATATCTTGCCATGCCAAGAAAGCTTCTAATCTCAGTCACAGACGTTGGCCTACTCCAGTTTGCAACAGTCTCCACCTTCTTTGGATCTATAGAAATACTATTGTCAGAAATCACATACCCCAAAAATATCACATTTTCTGGCCAGAACTCACATTTACTCAGCTTAGCATATAATTTTTTCTCACGGAGTACTTGATGTACTATCCTCAAGTGAGTTTCATGCTAATCATAAATTTTTGAATATATCAGAATGTCATCAATAAAAATCATCACAAATTTATCCAGATACGGCCTGAACATCCTATTCATCAGATCCATAAAAGTAGTAGGGGCATTCATAAGGTCAAAAGGCATAACAAGGAACTCATAGTGGCCATATCGTGTCTGAAAAGTAGTCTTAGCCACATCTTCTAGCTTGATCTTCAATTAGTAATAGCCAGACCTCAAATCAATCTTTAAAAATATCTGGGATCCTTGCAATTGATCAAATAAATCATCGATAAGCGGCAACATATACTTATTTTTAATTGTGATTTTATTTAACTCATGATAATTAATACATGGCCGCAAAGACCCATCTTTATTCTTCACAAACGATGACGGTGCTCCCCAAGGAGATACACTCAGTCTGATAAAGCCCTTATCTAATAACTCTTATAACGGAAATTTTAATTCCTTCAATTCAGCCAAGGCCATACGCTAAGGGGCCTTACAAATCGGGCTAACTCTAGGAATAACTACAATCTCAAACTCAATTTCCCAGTGTGGAGGTAATCTAGGTAACTCCTTCAGAAATATATCATCAAAATTACAAACAATAAGGATATCCTTTGCTGGCACATTATGACTCCCAGTAGTGCAGGCATATGCCCGGTAAGCTTTATACCCACTTTTCATCAAATACTTGGCATGCAAAGCAGAAATTAATACAGGCACCTCCTTTTTCTAATACCTTGAAAGATAAAGGGTTCCATCCCAAAAATATCAAAACAAACCCTTTTTAGAAAACAATCGATACTAGCATGATATTTACCTAGCCAGTCCATTTCCAAAATTACATCAAAATTATCCATGTTCAACAACACCAAATCCACAAGCAAACATTTCTCATTCACCGGAACCACACATCCAGGATATACGACATTAGTAATCACAGAATATCCAGTGCGAGTTAGCGTTGATAATACATATTCCAAAATATTAAGGATAGATACAATATGTGACGACCGAGGTTTCCTAAACATAATAAATTCTAGTTATTAAGCTAAAATGATTAAGATCAAGGTAAATGGATTAAGAAAAAATAGTGAAAAAATTAAGTTGGAGGCGAAAAATCCCTAGGGCCTTGGCGCTTGGGTGGCACCTCGGGCACACCTAGGGCACATTTAGCAGAACCCTACGCTCAAAGGGCGCCTAGTTGGCGCTTGAGCGACGGTGTGTTTTGTGAGGCAATGCTTGGTTGGTGCTCAAGCGGCTCGAGTGCCCTACCCTGTATAAAAGTCGCATGGGTTTTGTTTTGGCCGACTTCAGCCTTTCCAGCAGAGAGTGAAGAGAGAGAAGAGGGAAATGGGAAGAAAGGAAGAAAGGAAGGAAATTGTGGGCAGTTTCACTCCGATCCAAGTAAGAAAAACTGAANTAGCTCGGATTAAGGCAAGTGTACCTCCAACTTTGTTTTTCATTTAAATACCTCCATTTGGTTATATATGTTCGAAAACCTTTGTTCCCAATGATTTGTTACAATTTATGTGTTTTTCTCATAATATCTTGAGTATATTTTTAGTTTATGCATATATATATTAATAACTCTGATTTTGTCGTTTGATGTGTGTTTTGCGTTCGTTTGGCGTCCGAACTGCGGGCTTGAAACCCTAATTGGGGATTTGTGGTTTAATACATAATTTTGCATTTGTATTTGGAGTTAAGGCATTGATTTCATGAATAAGCATGTGTTTAGTGTTCGATTTGTGTCTGGAAAACTTGGTGTGAAACCCTAGCTTGGAAATTTGGGGATTTCGATTTGAAAGTAAAATTTTGTATATGTATTATGATTTAAGGCTTTGATTTGAAGTTTTGGTTTAAGATTTATGTATGATTTCGTCCAAAAATTTTGTATAAAAATCCTAGAACCAAATTTGAGACTTTTCGTTTGGAAACTTGAGATTTTGAGACGTAAGTGTTAAATTGGTGCTTTGTTAAGGTTTATTAGATAATTTGTATTTGAAAACTTTGCATGGAATTGTATGATCAAATTTTGGAAACTCCTTTGAACTTATCTGAAGGGCTAAATATATAAGTTTGAATTTGGTTTGAAGGGCTAAGAGAATATGAGCAAGAATCCCTTCAGATAAGTATTTTAGTTTAGTATTTCAGCTAAATGTTTCAGTTCAGTATCTCAGTAAGTATCTCAGTTAAATGTCTCAGTTGAGCTTTTCAGTTAAGGAATTTTAGAAAAGCATTTCAGTTATGTGTTTTCAGTTAAGTGTGTTAGTAAGAAATTGGCCCTAAGACTATGATTTAGTCAGGTAAGGTTCTCCGGTATGCCTTAGAATTTTATAGTGGTAATCGAGGATAATTCCGTTCATGGAGATATATGTGATCCGCCTCTCCTCAGGGAGTTAAATTAGGAGGATAGATTCAGTTCAGTTTAGAATCAGATATACCTTTAGGCGGTATTATGGTATATAAATCCTAACAGAGGGGATTTTCAGTTCAGGCCATGGGTTGTGTGGAGTAAACACAATCTATCCTCAATTATTCGCTCCGTCAGCTAGTAGGGTCTACTAGTTTTGGCCTCTTTCCTTAATGAAGTTGGATTTTAAGAATAAGTATAGTTTGAACTTGGTTTAAGACATTTGATTTGCTTTCAGGACAAATTAACATCTTTTCATATTCATTTTGTTATATGTTATTCATTTTGTTACATGTTTTTTATATTCATATAAATATTCTTCTTTGGTTAATAAAGCTAATGAGATTTGAGAATAAGTAGGTTTGAGCTTGGATTAAGACTTCTAGTATGCTTTCATGACAAAATTAATGTTTGTCTTTATTCATTTTGCTATATGTTCTTGATATTTGTCTAAATATTCTTCTGTTAGTTTACGTTTATATGTCACATGTTCTTTTATATCTGCTCAGTTATTCTTCCGTTACATTTATATTTAAATGGAGCTATTTAAATTTGCACGTTTTTATAGTACATTGTTGGGCTTCGACTTACTCTTCTATTTTTTTTCCTCCAGATATGCTGAGGTCCACTAAGGATTGAAGATAGAATTTAGCTAGAAGGAAGAACATTTGAAGGGCTTGAAGACCTTTGAAGAATATGGAGACCTAGAAGAATTTCGGATGTATATGATTAGTCTTTAATAAAGTTTATATATTTTAATAGCGTAGTAATTTTGTACTGTGATAAATATTGGATGTATAGTTACTTCCGTATTGTTCTAATATTTTGATTTGTATTGGTCCTTGATGGCATCTCTAATTAGATTCAATGCAGCAGTTAGGAGTACCGTGTTGGAGTCATGGATGATATGACAGTTTGTGATCCAGTGTATGTGCATTGTAGGATAAATGGTGATATTTATTTAGCTGTGTGCTTGATACAGGTTATTTAAGTAGGTTGTAAATTTTGGTTTCAGTCCAGTTGTAGAGAAAACTCTTCCAAAATTTTTATAAATTTTATGAATATTAGTTTTGTTTGTTTTTTGATGGAAGGTCTTTAAAGGATAATGATCCGTTCCGTCACAAATGGTATCAAAGAAAAGAAATGCCTTAGGTTTGATCTGAATCGTATGCGGAAGCTTAGGATCTGTTAAGATTTGGCTGAAATTGGTAGATTAATGTCCTAGTTTGTATAAGCTAGATTAGAATTCAGATGGGACATAGCATTTAAGCTAGTTAATACCGAATATAGGCCTTAGCTGATTAACTTAGGTTTGAAGATTTAGGTTAATTTGTTCTATGTTGAGGCAAGATGAAGTAGTTTGGATTAGAGGGAGTATTTAAGTTTTGGTCTTAAGGAGTTAATTTTAAAATGCGTCGATCTCAACCCTTCCCTCTAATCTGATTATTTGGGATTAGTAATCTTGTGGTGTTTGTGGTTATATGAAGTAACATGACTTCTGGACAAGGGCCTTCCTCAGGGTGTTGGTCGACCATGAGGATGAGGAGAAGAAATTGAAGGTACCTTGAGGTTTAATGTTGATCGGTGCCAATTTGGTGTTTGAATTGATCGGTGTTGATTTCAGGCCTAAGTTGATTAATTTCGGTTTGAGGTTTAGGCTTGATCGGCTCTGGGTTAAGGTTTTTGGGTTAATAATTCGCTAAGAAGGGATGCTTGATTAATATATCAAGTACAATGAATAAGGTAGGATTGATGGCTCGAGGCCAGTATAGCCTAGGGCCAATTTGGGTGTAGCAAATCCAAAGATGTGTTCCTAGAAGCTCTATGGATGAGTGTCTTGTTTCAATGGGACTTTTGGGAGCATGTCTTAAGTATGGATATGTTCGACCGTATGAATGGGATTGCCCAACTCCATGAGGCGGACAGTTGACGTGCATAACACTGTGGATCGAGGTTGTGGTGATGACATCAAGTGTAGAAGTGTCGTCCATCGTAGCAGAAGATGAGATTGCCGGATCTTAATGTTTTGTCATATGTGTTACTTTGGGATCCAGAATCTATATTTTATTGGTGTTTCCTATGTTTATTCATTTATTTAATGATTATGGACTTGCGCTAGTTGCATTAAGGTCTGTGAGCTTCCCATGGGATTGTTTATGTGGCTGGTTTGGGTGGATTGATTGCCTTACAGTGATGAGACTTGATATGATTTGGAGGACAATTTGGTTATTAGGGTACCATGCTAGTGTGAGTTCCAATCACACCATTCGGGTCTTGCGAATGTGTTGGTGTTTTGTGAAAAATTAAGGATTACATCTTCTAGTTATATGCCGGTTAATTTTGTAATGGTTTCATTAAGACTAAATTGTTTTGAAGGGGTTTTTGGAGTATGCTTTATTTTTGGATTTTTCTTAAAGAAAAAGGTTTAGTGATTGTTGTTAATTAATAGTTTAAGGATATGTCAAGGTCGATTTTAATATTTGAGGACTTTGTGTGACGTCGATGACTTATGAATTTAATGTTGTCGAGAATTGCTCCAAGACTTTTGTGGTAAGCATAATGAAGTTTGTGATGATTTCATTTAGGAAATTTTAGGAGTCTAAGGCAGGATTAGATTTGTTTAAAGAAGAGTACCTTGAGTAAGAAAGGAAATGTTATTGTACACCCAATGGGGGAAAGTGTGAGTTTGGGACATAGTAGTTGGGCTTGAATATGATTTTGTGGATATTGAATGATGGCTTTTGGAAAAGAAATGATTGATGTTGTGAAGGTATATACACTTCTTGGGCTTAATCAAATCTAATAAATACTTCCTAAGGATTGTAAAGCCGCAAGGCATTTGGCTTAGGAATGATTAGTATGCCCAAGGATGAGATATGTGGAGATAACCTTCGAAGGATTTAGGGTATATTGTTGGCCACCTGTTTGGGTTGACCACTGATGGGTTTGATACATTACGGTAGGATGTAATCTCCTTAAGGATGGATAGAATTATGCACATTTTGTTCTGCGATAGGGTCCTGCCTTGTTATAAATGGGGGAGGAGTTTATGATTGAAATTGTTTCGCCCGCAGTTAGGATTAATCAATGAGATTCTTACTTGAGGAAATTGTATATGTTGCTCCACGAATTTGAGGATTAAGGAAATATGACATAAAGAAGAATTTGTGGGCATTACCTTCGGAGTTAGTCTTCATCAACAATTTCTGAAGGTGAATGGTTGCGCTACTAAGGAAAGATGATCATGTGATGTTGTGAATGAATGAACCTGTCTAAGAATCTCAAGGAGGGACCCCGATATCTTCAAGAGTAATGGACTTTTGCATGGGCGAATAACATTGGCAAAGAGTGTTGGGCCAATAAGATGTTTATATTCGAAGCATTGGAAATATGAAATTTTGAAGTATGAAATTCTCAAGGTTGTGAGTTATTAGTGAGGTCTTAAAGTTACTAATAATTGGGTTTTGAGATTTGAGTAATAACCTAAGATTGATGTTGATTTCTTAAAGACTGTTATAATTGTGGCTTCTGATCTTGTGATAATTCCAGGATTTAGAAAGATGTCAGTTTGAGGACACACTTGCGAAATAATGAGAAAAGTGAAGTGTTCTACATTCAAAGTTTACTTATGATTTGAGATTTATGTCGAATCCTAACTAAGTTCAATTAGATAATTGTATCCGAAGCATTAATGATATGAAATCATGGGATGAAGAGTCCTCATAATTTTGTTTCAAGATGATTAGGATGATCCGCCCATCGCGATTATGGGTAACGCATTTGGTTGAATCAATTGGCTGCTAGATATGCCAATGAAATCCTAAGATCTGTTAAGTATTTGAGTTTGGGGTTTTGGGTGATCTCCTAGGGTAGTATAAATTTTCGGTGATGTGGTCGTTTTAGAAGAAGTTCTAATTATGGTTTCCTTATGATCTAAGTGTTTCATGTGGATTGAGTAAGTTAGGGAAATGTTGGTTTAACGACATACCAACGGACTAATGAGGATATAGAGCATTCTGATTTTGGATCTGATTGCAATCTAGGGTATTTGTGACGGAACGGATTTTTTTTTTTGTCATCAAAAGCTTCCATCAAACAGAAACACAATTAACGGTCTAAACATATGGCAAGATTTCTGCAGAAATTTCGGCAGAGTCTCCTTTGTAACCGGATGAAAACCCCAAAAATACAGTCTTGTATAATCATCCATTACAAGCACACATCTATCCATTATCCACAATCTCCTACAACAAGTATACACAGGATCACAGGTGCCATCCATGGCACAAATTCATAGAAACATTAGCTACGCTAACGGTTCAATAACAAGATGCCGTCTAGGACTTGCACAGTAAATCCAGAGTATATAGCGGAAGTAAACTAATAACCTGCATAAGCATAACTTTTCCTTTTTACTGTCATACATAACATATGATTTCATTTACAAAATCCACATGTTCTAAAACATCAATAATCATAAGATCAGTATACAAAAATCACATTTCTAGCTAAGCCTTTTACATCGATAGGCTCTTCCAAAATAGCTCCAATGCTACGGTCCTCAAAAAGTCTTCCAACAACTCCTCTCAGTTTACTCTTTTTTGTCAGGTAATAGCCCTATTGTCTCATCTGGAGGAGCGGAAAACAACAAAATAGTGAGCTGAGGCCCAAAAAGGTACATGCACATGAGCAGTAAAACGGTGATGCAGAACGGTCATATAACTATGCATAAACATAACGGTTAATCAGAATGTAGTCCAAGAAATAGAGAAAATATACCTTGACAATACTATACTTCAGAATCAGAAATCAGTAGTCAGTGTACAGTGTTCTGTAAACAGCAAACAGAGATCGTTACTCGGTAAACGGTAAACAATACTTCAAAATCAGCAATCGATACGGTAAACGGTAAACAGTAACATCATATCAGTAAACAGTAATTCATATTCGATAATCGGTACTTCATATTCGGTAATCGATACTTCATATTCGGTAATCGGTACGGTAACATAACATATCGGCAAAACAGTAAACGGTGCTTCATAACATATCGGTACAGACCCTGTCAGTATACCCTACTAGCTGAGGGGGCGAATAATCGAGGATAGATTATATTCACTCCACACAATCTAAGGCCAATAACTGTCATATGGGTATCCCATCTCACGGGATCGGTACGGTATGCCACCCGAAGGTAGGCCGATAATGGTAATTCCTCTTGACCGTAACGCCCCGAGGGCAGGGCGGACCACAAATAACTCCATGGACTGAGTTATCCTCGATTATCACCGTAAAGTCCTAAGGCATGCCGGAGAATCTTTTTGGACTGTAGTCAGTCCTAGGTTCTAAAATAACGATAACGGAAACCATCTCTTTATCGAAAACCCCTTTTTCGAAATAAGACTTTCACAATATACTTTCAGCACTTCTTTAAATCCACATGGAAATTTCGTCGGTATACGTTCGTTCATATTTTTGAAAACAAATTATACTGGAAGTTGCACATCGATGTCAATTAACTTTCATATAATAGAAGCTACGGTTAAAACTCATCAAAACCTCTTCATTTTCGTACAAAGGGCTTCGCCAAAACCGTCGGACTCAAATCGGTCTCTTACATGTACATTTTTCATGAAATTAATGTCATAGATGCCATGCATATACATTAAATCATGCAATTTACTCAATCTTCACAACATTTTCGAGCTAAGGTTTCATCACATGCTTTCCAAGACAAATCGAACACTATTTTCATGCTTATTCACGAAATCGAAGCTAAATCTTGCAATAAATATGGATAAACATAAAATCCAATTGATTAATTGAAGGAAACATGCTTCATGTACTATAAACATGCATCAATATCATTTTCGTAACGTTTCATCAATTTTAAAGCAAAAGAAATGGTAAAAATGAAAAATGAAGTCCGAGGTACACTTGCCTTGACGCGGGCTTTCACCTTTATAACTGACTCATGGATGGATTTGGACTCCTGGGCTTCGTTCTCTACCTTTCTCTCACTAGAAACGGTGCTCTCTCTCTCTCTCCTCAAGCCCTAAAGTCATGTTAAATGAAAAGGAGAGAGCAGGCGGCAAGGCTTCGGGCAGTCCCTGGTTTTTCCGCCCAATAGGAGGGCTCGAGCCCACAGTAAGCGCCCCTTGGCTGCTTGCTGAATTCGGGTATTTTTCTAACTTTTCACTTTTAACTACCACTTTTTCACTACATGCACAGCCTCTTACTGATATTAATTACCTTAGTCACATCTAGTTATCGCATTTTCGATTCTGGGTCCTCATAGTATTTGCCAAAAATCTTAGCCAATTTGATTAGAGAATTGTGAGTGTTAAGCCAAATTGAATTTGATGGTTCATAGGTAGGGAATGAATCAGAATGCACAGCGGAATTTTAGTGAATCCATATATTTCAATGTTTGATTTGGGGACTCAAAGGAATAATTATTTTTGAGGCTTCACGTAAGTTGAAAGTAAGGATATTTATATTCGCCCAAGGTTTTGAATTTCGTTGGACAAGTAGTAATAAATTTTGGTTTGCCTTTGGACTTGGTGCATTTAGATATTCATAGAATGAATCAGACTATAAAGATCAAGGTGATTTGAATCTTTAGGATTTCGTAAGAAAGTCATTTGATTGAAGAAATGATTTAGGAATGTTAGGAACTTTCCTTCGATTAAGGAAAATTCAGAGTTTGTTAAATTTTGAGGATAAAATTTCTATAAGTGGTGGAGAATGTGATGACCCAGATTTTCTAAACATAGTAAATTCTAGTTATTAAGCTAAAATAATTAAGATTAAGGTAAGCGGATTAAGGAAAAATAGTGAAAAAATTAAGTTGGAGGCGAAAAAAGACCTGTGAGGTGCCGGAATAAAAAACGTGATAATTGGAAGTAATTAAAATGATGATAATCATTTAAGAGGCCAAATATGTATTAAAAAATGATGGTTGAAAGTAAAAAGTTGGAAAAATACTCGAATTCAGCAAGAAGCCGAGTGGCGCCTGCTGGGCGCCCGAGGTGCTACAGTGAGAGCAAAAATCCAGTGGCTACCCGGTTGCTGTGGGCTAGGCGTGCTCGAGGGAGCCCCGGCAGAAACCTCGCGCTTGACACGCTCTCGAGCGTAGGCCCGACTTTTGCTCGCGTGCTGACTTCGTTTTTGTTATAAAATGAAGGGGAAAAAGAGAAAGAGAGAGCAGACCACGCACGAAGAAGAGGAAGAAGAGAAGAGGAGAAAGGGGAAATCACTTGTACCCATCTACACCGGGTAAAAATAACGGTAGATCGGGTCAAGGCAAGTATACTTCGGACGTTGTTTTTTGTTTTTACTGATTCCTCTCGTTTTAAAGTTGATGAAAATGCTCTAAAATGTTGTTGTTGCATGATTAAAGTAAATGAAGCATGTTTCCTTCAATTGTTCGGTTAGATTTTGTGTTTACCCATATTTATTCCAAGTTTTGGTTTCGATTTTATGAATAAGCACGTAATTTGTGTTCTATTTTGTCCCGGAAGTTTGTGATGAAACCCTAAGTCGAAAATATTGGGAATTTTTGGTTAAATTGCATGATTTAGTATATGTGTATGCATTTATGGCATTAATTTCATGAATAAACACATGTTTAGTGTTCATTTTGCATCCGAAAGTTTTAGCGAAGCCCTAGGTACGAAAATGAAGGGGTTTTGATGATTTTTAACCGTAGCTCCTGTTATATAAAAATCGTAGCTCCTGTAATATAAAAGTTAATTGGCACTGAAATGATGCTCTCGATATAATTTATTTTTGAAAATTTTATACAGACCTATACCGATAAATTTCCATGCACTTTTGAAGAAAAACTGAAGGGTTTTTAGACCATCACCGTACATTCTGAAGTTAACTGAAAGTAAATTGTGAAACTCTGATTATGAAAGAAGGTTTTCAGTAAAGTGGTTATTTTTGATATTATCAATTAGGACCCAGGACTGATTACATCAGGTTAGGTTCTTCAACATACTTTAGAACTTTACGGTGGTGATAGAGGATAACTCTGTTCATGGAGTTATTTGTTGTCCGCCCTTCCTCGGGGCGTTATGGAGAGGAGGAAAAATCTGTTTCAGGCCTACCTTCGGGTGGCACACCGTCCCGATCCAGCGAGATGGGATACTTTTGCATAGTTATAGGCCTTGGATTGTGTGGAGTAAACACAATCTATCATCGATCATTCGCCCCCTCGGCTAGTAGTGTATACTGGCAGGGTCTGTTACCGTTTTGTTATGTCACCGTTCTGTTATGTTACCGTTTTGTTCTTTACCGCCGTTACTGTTTTTGTGACGGAACAGATTATTCTCCATTGAATAACCTCCGTCAATGACTATACACACTCTAAAGCCCAAAATTAACCTATGGACTCTACAGAAAATCCGTCAGAGTTTCCTCTGCAACTGGACGAAAACCGAAATACAACCTATTTAAATATCATCCTGCAACAAGCACACATCTATCAAAGGCTTAACTCAAAGCCTACAACACGCCACACAGGATCACAACACTGCCATATCATCCATGGCTCCAATACAGTACACAACCTACTATACTGGATCTAGAGAGATGCCATCTAATGAAACCAAACTCCAAAACATAAATATACAGACACGGAAGCATAACTAAATTATCATACATGCGGAAACATAAACAAATCACAAAACCATAACAGTAACGGGCCACGCTCAACCCCGAGTGCCGGTCCGTAAACCGATCCAACTCTATGTCCAAATCTTCTGATCACACGCCGTCTAGCCAATCCCATCAAGCAAGCCTCTCTCCTTGCTCTACCTATCCGGCGTCAGCTAAGTGTTCTCATCTGAAAAAGAGACAACAACAGCAAGAGTGAGCCAACAGCTCAGCAAATGTAATCATAAACACCCCTCCAAAACATGTACAAGGACTGAAACGGGAGGGAATACATACTCTCCAAAATCAGGGAACAGGAGAAGGAACAAGAACAACTGGAATCACTTGATTCCTACGGTTCTCACGATTAAACTGATTGGTCATCATTTGGATTCACAAGATTCTCACGGTTCTCACCACAGTTTTCATGGTTATATCATGAATCATTGATTCACGGGTTCATCGATTGGACATTATTCATTTTTATCGTTATATCATCTTTGCGGACCCCGGCTAGTAGATCGTACTAACCAACGATGCGAGAGAACGAGGACAGGAATGTGTTAGCTACACATTCTAAAGCCACGGCTACTATTTTAGGTCGGTAGCACACGACCCTCGGTTGCATCCATGCAACAATCATCACAGACGACTACATCTCAATATGTAGCGTCGACAGACACACCCCACACCCCCGGGGTCCAGGGTAATCCTCGTTCTTCCACAGTAGTTTCCTAAAGCGTACCACAGACATCACCCGCTCCCACGAGCGGCCGGAATACGTGGCCAAGTATTCCTCGGGTTCACACCGCGATGGACATGGTATACTAAAGAATACTACCCATACGACTCAGGGTCCTAGTTTCAAGATTAGGTTCAACACTTGGAGAGGGAAATCCACATTTGCCATACACAATCAAATCTCGGGAAATCTCATTCCCATCACAATCATCTCCAACCGGGAGATTACATCATCAAACACATCTCCATCCAGGAGATCATATCATCACAAGCACAATGTGGACTCCCTTCCATTCACATCACGGCTCATGATATCCAATGGGACTCAATTCCCTTAATCACAACAATCAATCCAAGTTCACAAGAGAGATTAGATTCTTACCTCAAATGATCACACATCACTTTGGAACCTCCGGGACTCATCCCTTGCCTCCAGCACATGGATACACATTCGGAGCTTACACTTACGTTTAAACATTTAAACGTTACTTTCAATACAATTATGGGGTCATATTACTTTGCATTTCTCATTTCATTTCGGGTGAACAACAACAGATTTCCTTTTGAACACCCGGACGCCACACACGGTTTGATACTTGGAAATTGGTGTCCGGTGGATTCGTACACACATTTGATACACGGGATTTCACGTTTGGGTTCGATTTAACTTAACACGAGGACGGAAGTATGCAACTTCCCATTCATTTTCGGATTATCCACAACGGGAAACTTTTAAGACTTCCGGATGCCACGAACGGGTCAAATCTTACGGGATTTGGCATCCGGTCGATACATACACACAATTGGGATACGGGTATTCATATTCTAGGATCATTTCATCATTCCACGAAGGTGACAACACGCAAAATCCACCTTCGGTCTCGGGTGAACAGTAACAGCGCCCATTTAATGGGCTCGGGCGCCACGAACGGGTCCAAACGTGCAAGATCGGACCCACGGCCGACATATATTCATCATTGGGACGTGGGGATTCCAATTTTGAGGTCAATTTCATGATACGAGGCCGGGAAACGGGAAACCCCCAAAATCCCGTAGGTTAGGGTTTCAGTAAAACCCACCTGGGCTAATCGGACACGAATCGGACAACTAACTATATTTTCATGGTCCTCAAGGCATGGGTTTCGAGATTCTAACGTTTCCCGTGGGTATCGACACAAAAATACCCAACGAAAATACACAAAATATCGAAAGAGAACGAGAAGTGGATATGAGAACACTTGCCTCGACGCGTGCTTTCACCTTTATACCTGGCTATCGGGCGGAATCGGACTCCCGGGCTCGATCTCCTTCCTTCTCTCTCCAGTCGCGCCCCTCTCTCTCTCTCTAAAACCCTCGGCCGATCGCGAAATGAGGGAAAATGAGGTCGCGGCGCGGATTTATACTGCGCCTGCCGGTCGAGCGGAGCTCGAGCGGCCAGCGGGCGGCCGCGCCACGGGCTAGCCACTGCTCGAGCCACGGCTCGAGCGCCCAGCAGGCGCAAGCCTGCTCGCAGGACTTCAGCAGCCCGGACCCGAATAGTTTTCCCGATTTTCCTTCCGGTAGCAAACCTTAATCATCCCATAGGATTGGTATTAATCATTTGTATACTAATCACCTCATAATTGTTGGGTTCACAAATCCGGAACCTCACAGTTTTGACTTTTGCTCCGTACTGATTATTGATTACCGATCACTGATTACCGATCACTGATTACTGATTTCTGATTTCTGATTTCTGGGTTTAATATCATCAAAGTATACTTTCTCTATTTTCTAGGTTATATTCTATTTTACTGTTCTGTTTCTGCAAAGATTGATGACCGTTCTGCATTACTGTTTTATTGCATATATGCATGTACCTTGCTGGACCCCGACTCACTGTTTTATTATTATTTTCCCTCCAGATAAGACAGTAGAGTTAGTGTGACGGCCTGTACTGAATTATATAAATAAAGTCGCCGTCAGGTCTTAAAAGATAAAAAGTAATGGATATAAAAAATTTTTTCTTTTCTTTTACACAGGATTGACTGAGGCCGAACTGCATGAGTTGGCCTTCCGATAATTCCACACTAGGCCAGCCAACATTTAGCCAGACTTGAAAGTTTGAGATGTTTACTAAACCTTTTAATAACATTAACCATAAAGAAATCACGGAAACATACTAACAACATCAATAGAGTCTTAAACAGCGGAATCATTTTACAAGTCTTCTCAAAACATTAAAAGGAATAAAATTAAGCTCTTCATTGATCAGCTCCGACCCGCTAGCTACATCATATGGTTCTACTCAACGTCATCCTCCATAAGCCTTTCATCATCTGAAAAGTGGCAAGAATGAGCTACAAAGCTCAGCAAAATACTCATAAGTAGAAAATAGAAAACATAAATATATATATATAAGCGGATCAAAACAGAGATTCATAACATAACTTAGCATACAAAAATCATCATGTCTTTTCTTCTTTAGTTTGGAATTTCCTTAGTCTTTTTATTATTATCTTGTCTTCTGAAAACTCTTAAAAACCTCTGAAATTCTTATCATATTTAGGGACCGGACGTGAGCGGATAACATCGAGAACGGGTTGTGTGTAACCCCACAATCTAAAGCCGTATCCCCTCATTATGCTTCCTGGGGCGGGAGGTAATGCCTTTAACCCGGCATACGGGGCCGTAGTCCATAAGTCTTATGCCACCAAAAGGTTCCCTCCCGTGGCCCATGAGGCAATCCTCGAGTGTCACTCCAATATCCTTCATCCATCTTTAATAGCAAGTTTAATGAAGACTCGGTTCATAGTTCTTGTCCTTTAATGGCCATACATCATAGTTCGGAAGTTGAAAGTCGTTGAGTTCCACTTGCTGTCCGGATTACATGCGTTGTTCCAAGTTCATATCAATAGACCGGAGTTCTTTTGTCAAAGCCGGAGTTCTTTTGTCAAAGCCGGAGTTCTTTACAAAGCCAGAGTTCTTTTACATAAAAAGCCAGAGTTCTTTATAAAGCCAGAGTTCTTTTACATAAAAAGCCGGAGTTCTTTACAAAGCCGGAGTTCTTTTACATAAAAAGCTGGAGTTCTTTTCAAAAGGCGGAGTTCTTTTCTGAAATCCGAAGTTCTTAAAAGCCGAAGTTCCTTTAAATCTAGAGTTCTAAAAACCGGAGTGATTTTTCTTTAAAAGTCGGAGCTCTAAAACCGGAGTGATTTTTCTTTAAAGGACGGAGTGCTTTTTCATCAAAAGGACAGAGCTCTTTTTCTTAAAAGGACGGAGTACTTTTTCTTCAAAAGGAGAAGTCTTTTCTGTAATTATTAGAGTTCATATAATTTGACAAATAATCATATATTTCATGCAGAATAAAATCTAACATCATGAATATCAGAGTTTTTTTTTAAACATGCGATTAAGAATGATAAATCACAAAAACATCATACATACATAATTTCATAAGAATATCATATACTTACGTAGCAAACATGCATAAACATGAACTTTAAAAATAGGGGTGAGTATCTTGCCTGGGTTTTTTCTACTTTGCCTTGATCTTTACTCTTGTCTGGGTTTCTTCTACTTTGCCTTGATCTTTACTCTTGCCTGGGTTTCTTCTACTTCACCTTGATCTTTTGGCTTTCTATTACTAGAAACTCTATTACGTGTCTCCTTCTCATTCTTCTAGTTCTTATTTATAGGTCTTAAGTCTGATGACTATCATTAATGATTGGCAAATCCAAGGGAAATGTTTCATCATTTGGCAAACCCAAGGGGAATGTTTCATCATTAATGATTGGCAAATCCAAGGGAAATGTTTCATCATTTAACAAATCCAAGGGAAATGTTTCTCATTTATGGTTTCACATTTCCAAGGAGTTCATTAATTCCTAGTTAACTGAACTTAACGGAATTTAGATTTCTTAATTAATTCCTGGTTCATTGAACTTAACAGGATCTAGCTTTCTCATGTAAACACATTAAATTCCCGATTAATTGAACTTAGCAGGATTTAGCTTTTTCATGTGAACACATTAAATTCCTGGTTAACTGAATTTAGAAGGATTTAGCTTTCTCATGTAAACACATTAAATTCTCGGTTAACAGAATTTAGATTTCCCATTTAATCATATTTCGGTCAACTATCGGCGTTGACCGGAATACTCATACATGACTTCCGGTCAACACTTGTTGACCGGATCATCAACTTCGACTTTCTTCCCACAATTCCACTTCGGCCTTACCAACCACAAAGCTACTCCGACCTCCAATACACAAAGTCACTCCGGCCTTCAAGTCACTTTGGTCTTACATTCATATAATGTACTCCGGCCTTCAATGGAACAAAATCGGATTTCAGAACATGTTCAAAGCCGGTTTTGATTTTCTTTCTTAAAGTGGCTGGACTTGATTCTCAAGAATGAAGCCGGACTTGTTTTTCATCAAAGGAAATCCAGACTTCTTTTCATCAAGAAAATCCGGACTTCTTTTCATCAAGGAAATTCGGACTAGATTTTTATCAAGAAAGGGCCGAACTTGATTTCATCTTAAGGCTGATTTACTTTTCTTATTACATTTTTTGACCAACTGGCGTTGACCGAATTATAAGGATTTGATGACTGGAAATTTCCTATGTTCAAAAATCTGGGTCGTTACAGTTAGTACCTGACGAGGAGTGACCGAAAGAAATTCCTAAGGACTTTTGAGGACCTGGAGCATTTTAGAGCTATTTTGGGAGAACCAATTGACGTAAAGACTTGACTGGACATGTAGTTTTGTATATGGGTCTTGTATCTTTGGATATTCATGCACATGTGGGTTTGGTATAGAACGCATCTGATGTATGTAATGGTAAAAAGGAAAACTATGCTTCTGCAGGTTAATAGTTTAGCTTCCGCTCTAAACTTTTAGATATACTGTACAGGTCCTAGACGGTATCTCGTTATTGAACTGTTAGAGTAGTTAATAATTTTATAGATTTGTGCCATGAATGGCACATGTGATCCTGTGTATGCTTGTTGTAGGAAGAATTGTGGAATAATTGATAGTTGTGTGCTTGTAATGATTGATAATACAGGTTATATTTTTGGATTTTTATCTGGTTACAAAGGAGAATCTGTCAAAATTTCTACAGAAGTCATTCCTTATATTTCAGTCTGTTAATTCTTTTTCTGTCTTGACGGAAGCTTCTGAGGAAAAAAAATCCGTTCCGTCACATCTGGTATCAGAGATTTGAGATGCCTGAGGAATTGATTGACTAAAAAGTGAAAGCATAGGATTGAATCTTTGAACGGAATTCCTATAGGAATAGGTTGAGGAAGTTTAGGCAACTTTTACCCTTAAGTGATTGGTTCTTAGGTTAGGTTTAAATTTTCTTAAACTGTTGAATATTTCTTTCTCATTTCATTGAATCCTTGTCCTTATAACCTTTTGTTTACCTTGATTATAGAATGACAAGTAGAAGGGGTAGAAGGAATGATCGTGGTGGTGCTAGCACACCCTATGATAGAGAGGCCGCTTATATTGATCTGTTGGAGAGGATGTCTAATGTGGTAGAATCTGTCGAGCAGAGACATATAGCTCTATTCCTGCACCTGAGCCAGCTCTGGCACTTCTTGGTCCCATGACGTATGACAGATTCACAGCGGAGTGAGCACCAGGTGTGACAGCCTGACTTTATTCCTCCGCATAAAGCCGCCGTCAAGCCTAAATCCTTGTCTTAAAATAATAATAATAAAGTGGACATAAAAATTTTTCTTTTCTTTTACACAAGATTGATGAGGCCGAACTATACGAGCTGGCCTTTCGATTTTAATTTCATACCTAGAATTATTAATTTCATTCATCGAAAAAGAAATCACGGAAACATGCTAACATCCATCTTATACAGCGGAATATTTTACAAGTCTTCTCAAAACATCAAAAGGAAATAAAATTAAGCTTTTCATTGATTAGCTCCGGCCCGCTAGCTATATCATATGGTTCTACTCAACTTTGTCCTTCATAAGCCTTTCATCATCTGAAAAGTGGCAAGAATGAGCTATAAAGCCCAGCAAAATACTCACACGTAGAAAACAGAAAAACATAAACATATACATATATATATATATAAGCGCATCATAACAGAGATTCTTAGTATATGAAAATCATCATGTCTTTTCTTCTTTAGTTCGGAATTTCCTTAGTCTTTTTCTTATTATCTTGTCTTTTGAAAACTCATAAAACCATTGAAAATTCTTATCATCTTTAGGGACCGGACGGGAGCGGACAACATCGAGGACGGGTTGTGTGTAACCCCACAACCTAAAGCCGTATCCCCTCATTTTGCTCCCTGGGGTGAGAGGTAATGCCTTTAACCCGACATACGAGGCCATAGTCCAAAAGTCTTATGCCACCAAAAGTTCCCTCCCCATGGCCCAGGAGGCAATCCGTGAGTGTCACTCCAATATCCTTCATCCATCTTTAACAGCAAGTTTAATGGAGACTCGGTTCATAGTTCTTGTCTTTTAATAGCCATACATCATAGTTCGGAAGTCGAAAGTTATAGAGTTCCACTTGCTGCCCGGATTACAAGCATTGTTCCATGTTCATATAAATAGGTCGGAGTTCTTTTTCAAACAGAAGGCCTGAGTTCCAAAAGCCGAAGTTCTTAAAAGCCGGAGTTCTTTAAAGCTAAAGTTCTTTTGTCAAAGTCGAGTTCTTAAAAGCTGGAGTTCTTTATTCATAAAGGCCGAAGTTCCTTATTCATAAAAGCCGGAGCTCTTTTTAATCGAAAGTCGTGATTCAGAAACCGGAGTTCTAATTTAATTAAAACCGAAGCTCAAATAGCCGGAGTTCCTTTAAATCCGGAGTTCTAAAAACCGGAGTTCATTTGCATTTAAAGTCCATAGTTCTAAAAATCGGAGTTCTTCAAAGTCCGAAGCTCTTCTTCTTAAAAGTTAGAAGTCTCTTCTTTAAACACTAATTATCAGAGTTTGTATAGATCGATAATCAAACATATACTTCAAACAGAATAAAATCTAACACCATGAATACCAGAGTTTCTTTTAAACATGCGATTAAGAATGATAATTCACAGAAATAGAACAAACATCATACATACATAATTTCATAAGAATATCATATACTTACATAGCAAACATGCATAAACATGAACTTTAAAAACAGGGGTGAGTATCTTGCCTTGGTTTCTTCTACTTTGCCTTGATCTTTTTACTCTTGCCTAGGTTTCTTCTATTTTGCCTTGAACTTTACTCTTGCCTGGGTTTCTTCTACTTTGCCTTGATCTTTTGGCCTTGCTTTACTAGAAACTCTATTGCGTGCCTCTTTCTTATTCTTCTAGTTCTTATTTATAGGCCTTGGGTTTGATGACCGTCATTAATGATTGGCAATTCTGGGGGAATGTTTCTTATTTATGGCTCTACATTTCCGAAAAAGTTCCCTTCTTAATTAGATCATTTATGGTTTTGCATTCCCAAGGAGTTCATTAATTCCTAGTTAACTGAACTTAACGAAATTTAGATTTATCATGTAAACACATTAAATTCCTGGTTAACTGAAATTAGCGGGATTTAGCTTTTTCATGTAAACACATTAAATTCTTGGATAACTAAACTTAGAAGGATTTAGCTTGCTCATGTAAACTGTGACGGCACAAATTTTTTTTTTTACTCCGTCATTCCGAACAGAAATGGGAATTCAATCTAAACCAATTATGTGCAACACAGGATCACAGAAGCCATCTTTGACCTATATACTTTTTACCATAAGAAACATAGCGGTAGTTACTCTAACAAAAGTTCATGAATCATAAACAAGTCATTACAATAATATTCTCCAAAATAAGCTTTTGAGTCTTTAATAATTCTTCAGACAAGCTCTAATCACTCTAACTTGTCAGACAGCAGCTCTAAAATCTCATCTGAGGGGAGGGAAAAACATAAAACAGTGAGCCGAGGCCCAACAAGGTACATACAGATATATAGTAAAACATGTATGCGGAATATATCTCAGCAAAACAGATACTATTGCATATAAAGTTACAAATGCCATAAGGAAGTGATTCATAACAGAAACGTATCCAAAACTGTTAGAAATATAAATGGTCTTCGGAAATCCGAAATCAATGTACTCATGTTTCAGAAAGCAGAAGTCGGTCTTACTTTCATATTTTACAGAAATCTCATCTTTATCAGTAAAGGACCCTACCAGTGGACCCTACTGGCGAAGGGGGCGAATAATCGAGGATAGATTGTGTACATCTCCCCACAATCAACGGCATTAAACAGAACAGAACGGATGATCCCACCTCACGAGATCCTTCCCCAATCCAAGGGGGTGCCGACAAGAACAGAACAGAACAGAATCTACCCTCCACATTATAACGCCTCGAGGTGAAGCGAACCATAAAGAACTCCATGGACAGAGTTATCCTGGATTACCACCATAACGTTCTAGGCATACTAGAGAACCTAACGTGACTGCATATCAGTCTTGGGTCCAAAAGAACAGAAACAGAAATACTTCCTTCTTATTGCTTACTGAAAGCCATTTTCAGTCAGAAACATCACAATTTATCCTTTAGAAATTGTGTACAGCATATCTTAAGGCCGGTTCAAAAATCATATACTTCAAACCGATTTCAAATCATAGAACTTAATTTGAAAATCGTATACTTAAAGTCGATTTCAAAATACACTTAAGGCCGGTTCAAAAATCATAAACTTCAAACCGATTTCAAATCATAGAGCTTAATTCGAAAATCATATACTTAAAGCCAATTTCAAAATATACTTGAGGTCGGTTTCGATTTCATGGCATAAAATATACTTGGGGCCGGTTTCGATTTTTATCAAGGAAGGGCCGGAGCTCTTTTCTCATTAAGGGAGCCGGTTTCATTTTCAGTACAAAACCGGAGTTCATTTTCAAAACAAAGCCGGAGTTCATTTTCAGTATAAAGTCGGAGTTCATTTTCAATACAAAGCCAGAGTTCATTTTTAATACAAGCCGGAGTTCATTTTCAATACAACCCAGAGTTCATTTTCAATACAAAGCCGGAGCTCATTTTCAATACAAAGCCGGAGTTCATTTTCTCAAAAGCTGGAGTTAATTTTTTCAAAAGCCGGAGTTCATTTTCACAAAAGCCAGAGTTCTTTTTACTGAAAGCCGGAGTTCTTTTTACTGAAAGTCATAGTTCTTTTTACTGAAAGCAGGTGTTCTTTTTGACAGAGGCCGGAGTTCTTCTTAACAAAAGCCGGAGTTCTTTATCGACAAAAGCCGAAGTTCATTTTTTGAAAAGCCGGAGTTTATTTTCTCAAAAGTCAGAGTTCTTTTTACTGATAGTCGGAGTTCTTTTTACTGAAAGCCGGAGTTCTTTTTGACAGAGGCCGGAGTTCTTTTTAACAAACGCCAGAGTTCTTTTTAACAGAGGCCGGAGTTCTTTTTGACGGAGGCCGGAGTGCTTTTTGACAAAAGGCGGAGTTCAAAAGCCGAAGTTCTTTATCAACCAAAGCCGGAGTTCTTTTTAACAGAGGCCGGAGTTCTTTTTAACAAAAAGCCGGAGTTCAAAAGCCGGAGTTCTTTATCAACAAAAGCTGGAGTTCTTTTTGACAGAGGCCGGAGTTCTTTTTGACAAAAGGCGGAGTTCAAAAGCCGGAGTTCTTTATCCACAAAAGCCGGAGTTCTTTTTGACAGAGGCCAGAATTCTTTTTAACAAAAGCCGGACTTGTTTTTCATCAAGGGAAGGCCGAACTTGTTTTTCATCAAGGGAAGGCCGGTTTGGATTTTGTCCTAGGGTGGAGGCCGGACGTCTTTTTACATTAAGGAAAGGCCGATCTTGTTTTAGGCTTAAGGGGGATCGGTTTCGTTGTTATCATGCACAAAGGGGCCGGTTCCGATTTTAAACATGCAAGGGCTAATTTCGAATTTAACATGCAAAGGCCGATTTTGATTTTATCATACGAAGGGGGCCGATTTTGATGCTTACAATGCCGATTTCATTTTTATTCTAAATTTTATGTAATTTCAGTTTAAGCAGAAAACAGAAGGTAGAAAACAGAGAACATGAACTAACCATAAAATCCATCATGCCGTAAATACAACTTGAGCGGTAATTTTAAAACGGTAAGTATTTTAAATTGGAAGGAAAACTTGTAATTTCAAAAGCAGAGTATACATTTGCATTAAACCATGTTCTTAAAAGTAGGGGGAAAGGTGTACACTTGCAATATTCTTAAAGCATGAACTTAAAAGCAGTGTCCGAAGTAACTTGCCTGACAGTCGATCACCCAATATTACCGTCTGAAGTTTTTCTCTCCTCCACTTCTTCCTTACTGCTTGCGTTTGCCTTTGCTACATTCAACCAACAGACACTGGGTTTTTATAGAGGAGGGGTTTTGTGGGGTAAGTCACTTACTCCCGTACTTGTTTGCAGACGGTAGGTGGGAGTAACTAGATTAGTTTACCTACTCCATTTGGTCGCTGCCTAGTTGAAATCTAACTGAACAAGAAAGTTTACTTTTATCTTTAGTTACTATTAATTTAATTCAGGCCAACCGCTCCATTTTCATGCCAACGACCCACTCCGCTGTTGGCCAACCTTGTTGGGCCGTTTGTGATTCTGAAAGGCCGAGTTCCATTTCACATGGCCGAGTTCAAATGCAGTGCTGGTTCCAATTTTTGTTTTGGAATGCCGGTCAACTTAGTGTACATTTCGGTCAACATTTTAAGCCATTAGATTTTGGGGTCTCACAATTCTGCCCCACTTAAAGAAATTTCATTCTCGAAATTAGCAAAGTACCCCATTTCATTTCACGCTGAACCTCAATATTTAACATTTTCTTTGGACATTAGTTTAAACCTTTTCATACACACCGGTTCATCACTCTTCCGCCGCACGCCCTGATCAAACTGTTAACTTTAGCTTAATCAATTTCACCTTATGACTACTATTACAACCTGAAAGTTTAATTATTTTTCGATGCTCAACTAAAATCTCAACATAAAATTCAAGGTACACTTAGACCTAAGAAGCAGGATACTTTACATTTTCTTCATTTTCACGTCATATTCCCTTTCGAACATCCGACCCTTGACTTAGATTGATTATACCACATAAATATCTCTCACAGATCCTCAATTCATAACAGAATAAGAAATCCTAACTATCACAGTCTCTACGGATTTGCTTTAGTCTTAGACCATTGCTCAAGACCTAACACTTAACAGCCTCAAAATCTCAAAGTCCATATACCAAAGGAAATAACTTTTCTCAAACCCTCAACCCGTGGCAAGATCAAAACTGCAAATTATACGGTCACCACTGGTTCAATGTGGCTTTAGATTCCATTGTCCAATTCATTACCTCTACACTTAACAATTTTAAGACCTCATTGGTATGTGAATCAACACATTATTTGAGATCAACCTGGGGTTATCATTTGATCATCATTTAAGTGGAGACATTCCATTACTGATTTCAAGTAATTCTGATAAGGGATTCCTCTCCTATTTGACCTAAGAGTATTAATCCATTACTAATTTCAGGTAATTCTGATTTCAAGTAATTCAAGTGGAGCCTTCAGACTCCCGTATTTGTTTGCAGACGGTAGGTGGGAGTAACTAGATTAGTTTACCTACTCCATTTAGTCGCCGCCTAGTTGGAATCTAACTGAACAAGAAAGTTTACTTTTATCTTTAGTTACCATTACTTTAATTCAGGCCAACCGCTCCATTTTCATGCCAGCAGCCCACTCCGTTGCTGGCCAACCATGTTGGGCCGTTTGTGATTCTGAAGGGCCGAGTTCCATTTCACAGGGCCGAGTTCAAATGCACTGTTGGTTCCAATTTTTGTTTTGGAATGTCGGTCAACTTAGTGTACACTCCGGTCAACATTTTAAGCCATTAGATTTTGGGGTCTCACAATTCTGCCCCACTTAAAGAAATTTCATCCTCGAAATTAGCAAAGTACCCCATTTCATTTCACGCTGAACCTCAATATTTAATATTTTCTTTGGACATTAGTTTAAACCTTTTCATACACACTGGTTCATCACTCTTCCGCCACGCGCCCTGATCGAACTGTTAACTTTAGCTTAATCAATTTCACCTTACGACTACTATTACAACCTAAAATTTTGATTATTTTTCAATGCTCAACTAAAATCTCAACTAAAATCTTAACCAATTAGGACTACGTAGGATCTTTTCATTCAAAACTTCAAAATCTGCATTAAATCGAAGAGAGAAGAGAGATTATACTAGCAGTTCAGAAAACTTCAAAGCTTTATTGGATGAAAACCATACAGGACTTCAGTACAGGAGACAAAGGTAGCACACAAACCTCATAAAAAAACTCACAACACTCGAAGGAAATACAACACTCGAAAGAAAATGGAAATACAAACACTAAGGTTTTTACAAGGATAGATATGAGAAGAGAAGAAGGATTTCTTCTTGCTTCTCATGGATGGAACTCTCAGACTTTAGCTCTTGAGTTTTACTCTCAATTGAGCTCTTCAATTTGCTCTCTTCATTTTTGGCTCTGCCTTGCCTTCAAGCTTGGGTGCCCTTATATAGATGTGAAGATTTGATTAGAGCCGTTGATGATAAATTGATCTGGACCGTTGAAGTATAATGCTTTGGTTTGGTAAATATCTTGTCACTTCTTTAAGCATCTTTTCTTTGCTTTTGGGTTGGTAACCATCTTGTCAATTCTTTTGGGAAAGTGGGGTGGTTAGACGTCACTTCGTGAATAGTAATGGGTCGGGAGTTACTATTTATTTTTGTCATAAAGTCACTGAAATAGAGGAAAATATTGGGAGGAGCATTTCTTCTGCTTATGGGATGTCCCTGCACAAAATTTTGTTAGAAAATGTTTTTTTTTTCAAATTATGGGCTTCAAAGATCAAACGGATCTTATGCATGTCCGGCTGGATCCTTTGTTAGGTCAAAAGAAAATGGGCTGGCCGGTGGTGTAGATGATGAGGATGAGCCCATCTCTTCTGCTCTAGCATTAGCCATTTCTTTAGCGAGAGCGGCTTCGGCTGCAGCTAAGTCTTCTTCATCAGCGATAGAAGCCCAACTTCTTCGTTGCTTTTGCAGTAAAGACTTTATATTAGCAACTCTTGTAACGACCCAAACATTTGAATAAGAAAATATTAACCATTAGGTCCGGTCAACGCCCGTTGACCGGAAATCTAAAAGTGAATGAAGTCCGGAAATTTCATTACCATCCTGATTTCCCTATGAAAATTCAGTCGGATTAATTGTTGAAAATGCACTTCGGCTTCTTGAAGAAGAGACGCCCGGATCACTCCGGTTTCGAAGTAAAATGCGGACCGGACTTGTTAGAGAAGTCCATTGCTTGTAGCGGAACATTGGGAAGGCGCAGCATTGAACGGCTGCACTTCCCAATACGTATTGGAAAAACGGAATCAGCGTGGGAATGGAGGAGTATTTATGCCACCGTTGGAAAGTGGAGAAAAATAATAAGTGATGGCCACCTTCTCATGGCCTATAAATAGAGACAAAGAATTTTAGAATAAGGCACCACTAGAAACTATTGCTAAAGAAGGAGGCCGAAAGCTTAGACAAATTAGAAAGGAACTCGGAGCAAGATACTCACCTCTATTTCAAAAATGCATGTCTTATTTATGTTGCTATGAAATTATATGAAATTCTCGTATAAGTATGTTTTTACCGCTCACACTAAAATGCATGTTTAAATGAAATTACATTATGCATGATTTTGATATATTCTTGTCTATATTAAAAAAAGTCAATCTTCGAAATGTAAGATAAATGAACTTCGGCGTCATTACAGAAAACGAAAATACACTCCGGCCTTTAATGAATTATGCACTCCGTCCACTGTAAAGATGCACTCCGGCTTTAATGAATTGTGCACTCCGTCCACTGTGAAAATGTACTCCGGCCCTTAATGAATTTAGTGCTCCGTCCACTGTGAAAAAGTACTCCGGCCCTTAATGAATTTAGTGCTCCGTTCACTGTGAAAAAGTACTCCGGCCCTTAGTGAATTTAGTGCTCCGTCCACTGTGAAAAAGTATTCCGGCCCTTGCGATATTAAAAGAACTCCGTCCCTTTAAGTACTCCGGAAAGGAAGTGTAGTCCGTCAATGAGGCACTCCGCCCCTTTAAGCACTCCGGATTGAGCACTCCAGATTTTTTTACAGAAAGCACTCCGGATTGAGCACTCCGGATTTTACAGAAAACACTCCGGATTGAGCATTCCGGATTTTACGAAAAAGCCACTCGGTCCTATGAGCTCGGATTTTCGAAGAAAATCCACTCATCCTATGAGCTCCGTTTTCGAAGAAAATCCACTGTCCCTATGAGCTCCAGTTTTCAAAGAAAATCCACTCCGTCCCATTTGAGCTCAGTTTTAAAGAAAATCCACTCCGTCCTATGAGCTCCGGATTTTCAAAGAAAATCCACTCCGTCCTATGAGCTCCGGATTTTCAAAGAAAATTCACTCCGTCCTATGAGCTCCGGATTTTCAAAGAAAATCCACTCCGACCATTTGAGCTCCGGATTTTAAGGAAAATCCACTCCGGCCTATAAACCCGGATTTTCAAAGAAAATCCACTCCGTCCCTTTTGAGCTTTGGATTTTAATGATGATCCACTCCGGCTCTTGAGCTCCGGATTCTTTAAACGAAATTCCACTCCGCCCTTTGAATTTCAGAATTTAAAAGAAAAGCCACTCCGGCCTTGAACTCCGAATTATTTAAAGACAAGTCATTCCGATTTACGTAAAACAAAAGTCCTCCGTCCGTTTAGAGAACCGCCAAGTCCTCCGTCCTATAAAATGACAACGGCACTCTGTCCCTAATTAAATAATTTCCGACTTTTGGAGCATAATGTAATTGTGCTCCGTCCTTCATAAATAAAGAACTCCGGTTTTGAACTAAAGAAATGAACTCCGGCCTGCGATTAAAGAAAACGAACTTCGGTTGAAGAAAATGACCTCCGGTATTGAAAGGCTTGAACTCCGGCTTCTTCTTCATAAAATGAACTCCGCCATTACCGTTGCATGAAATGAACTACGTTTTTGTACGAATTGAGCTCCGGCTTCAATAATATGAACTTTGGCAATAAATAAGAAAATATATGGATTATGGGCAGCAAGTGGAACTCTTCCGACTTTTGACTTTTGATCTATGATGAATGGCCAATAAAGAACACGAACCAAGAACCGAGTTTCCATTAAGCTTGCTGTTAAAAATGGATGAAGGATATTGGAGTGACACTCGAGGATGCCTCCTGGGCCACGGGAGGGGACCTTTTGGTGGCACAAGAACTCTGGACTATGGCCCCGTATGCCGGGTTAAAGGCATTACCTCCCGCCCGGGAAGCATAATGAGGGACACGGCTTTAGGTTGTGGGGTAGCACACAACCCGTCCCTCGATGTTGTCCGCTCCCGTCCTGGTCCCTAAAGATGATATGAATTCGAATGATTTTGATAAAGATAAGACGAAAAGAACATGAACTAAAGAAAGAAATAATATAATGAATATTATGTTATATTATGATTTGTATTTCGATTATATGCTTATGTTTTTCTGCATGTGAGTATCTGTTGGGCTTTGTAAGCTCACTCTTGCAAAATTTCAGATGACAAGCTTATGGAGGACGAAGTCGAGTAGAGTCCTATGTTTATCTTTAGGCTGGAGCTGATTTTTGGAGTTTTGTTTATTTAGTTTGAGGAAACTTGTAATTTTATTTCCGCTGCTATTAAATATAGTTTGTTTCCGTGACATTTTTGGGATCTATGAAATTTCTAATATTTAGAATGTATCTCAGTGTTGTTGAAAAGAAAAGAAAAATTTTTATGCTCATAATTAGTATTGACGACGGCTTTTGATGATATTAAAAGTCGGGTCGTCACATGATTAATATCGAGAGAGAAAAAAAAGCTGAGATGCTATAGGATAAGTTTGAATCAACACGGAAACTTAGGATAAGTTTAGAAGAGTGTGATTCTTACATACACTTTGGGACAATAACCATTACAATAGTTACCTTTGGAATAATTGACTAACGAAATTGTTCTTTTCGGACGTTTCCTGATCATGTCTAATGAGAGGAAGGAGAAATGTTCAGTTAACAACACTTCGATCGTGAGGCAAGATATGCGAACCCATCGGATGAGAATGGCCGAAGTCATAGAAGCTTTGACTCCGACCACTCCACCAACTCCAGTGACCACCCCCGGTTCTGTCTATCGGGAAAGGTCATCTCACGATCGGTTTACCAATGAACGGATCCCTGAATTTCTAGGGAACCCGATCCATTGAAGGCTGAAACATGGATTGGCCGATCAAGAAGACATTTGTTTGTAATCAAATGTCTCATTGGGACATGGTGCTTTATGCCACTCATAAGTCAAGGGAGAAGCACACCACCGTGGGAAATGCGAAAAGGGTTTTAATATGCCAGATCGGGAGATTAGGCGGGAGATGTTTGAAGCGACTTTTCTGGAGAAATACTTTCCCGCAAATCTTCGTGGCAAATGGAAGATGAATTCCTTCGCCTAAGGCGGGAAATCGCTCGGTGGCGAATATGACTCAAAATTTACTGAACTATCTCGTTATGCCTCTTTCATGGTAGAAGATGAAGAAAGGAAGGTCGACGGTTCTTTCAAGGATTGCGAGATGATATCGAGACACCTTTCCACTCGACGTTGACAACTTATGGAGAGGTGCTTGCTAAAGGCGATTACTTATGAGAAAGAATTGGAGAGGGGCAGCAATGTCCAAACAAAGGACTTTCAAATGTGTCCAAGGCCAGCGCTAGTGAAGGGCCTTCTAAGAAGGCGAGACCATCAAGGTTCAGCGGGAAACAGAGCCGACTCGGTATGCACTCTCGATCCATGGCTAATGACGTATGTGATCATTGCGGGAGATTACATGGAGGGAGGCCTTGCTACAAGAAACTGGGAGTTTGTTATAATTGTGGGCAGGCGGGACACATGATCAGAGATTGCCCGGTTGCTAAACAAGCCCCAGGAGTTAAGTCTCCTATTCCAGCCAAAGTATTTGCTATTTCTGCAAAGGAGGCTGAACAGTCTACGGAGGTGGTGGAAGGTACACTCTCTATCTGTGGCATCTCTTGTCACGTACTCTTTGATTCTGGATCCACTCATTCTTTCGTTTCCCGCGAATTTTCGAAGCATCTTACGACCCTACCTAAAGTTCTGGAGTACCCATTAATGGTTACCTCACCAACAGGGTCGTCCGTAATATTAAATATAGCATTTTCTGAATGCCCTATAAAAGTAAATGAATACTTGATGCCTGTTAACTTGGTGGTATTGGAAATGAAAGACTTTGATGCGATCTTGGGGATGGAACTGGCAGATATCATGCCAAGATTGATTGTTTCCTAAAAGAGTAGAATTCACCATCCCTGGAAACAAGCCTTTCCACATTCAGGGTGTTCGGCGGAAGGAAGCATCCTGCTTTATTTCGGCTCTTCATGCCAGGCATTTGATAAGTGATGGATGCCAAGCCTATCTAGCCTTTGCTAGTGTATCTACTGAAAGTCAGGAATCTCTGGCTAGAGAGATTCCGGTGGTGCGGGAATTTGAAGACGTATTCACTGATGAATTACCTGGATTGCCACCCAAACGAGACATAGATTTTGGTGTGGAATTGATACCGGAGTTCGGCACCGATCTCCAAACCACCTATCGTATGGCACCGGCTGAACTCAAAGAGTTGAAACAACAACTGCAGGGAGTTGCTAGATAAGGGTTTTATCCTACCAAGTGTGTCACCATGGGGGAGCACCTGTTCTTTTGTCAAAAGAAAGATGGGACCATGAGATTATGTATGGATTATCGGAACTAAACAAAATCACCATCAAAAATAAATATCCTCTACCAAGGATTGATGATCTCCTTGATCAGTTACAAGGAGCTTGCATATTTTCAAAAATTGATCTTAGATCCGGATATCATCAACTCCGGATCAGCAAGGAGGATATAGCTAAGACGGCGTTTAGAACCAGGTATGGGCACTATGAATTTGTAGTAATGCCTTTTGGGTTGACTAATGCTCCGGCTGTTTTTATGGATCTGATGAATCGAATTTTCCAACCATACCTGGACAAGTTCGTGATCGTGTTTATTGATGATATCCTGGTATACTCGAAAAGCTCTGAGGAACACGAGGAACATTTACGCACTACACTTCGGCTTCTTAGGGAGCATCGGTTGTTCGCTAAATTGAAAAAGTGCGAATTTTGGTTGGAAGAGGTAGGATTCCTTGGACACATCATATCCAAGGAAGGAATCTCTGTCGACCCTATGAAGGTGGAAGCAGTTGTAAAGTGGAACCGACAACTTCGTGGTAGAAGTGCGGAGTTTCTTAGGCCTGGCTGGTTACTATAGACGGTTTGTGGAGAACTTTTCTCGAATCGCCATGCCACTCACTCAATTAACTAAGAAGGATGCCAAGTTCGTGTGGACCGAAGATTGTGAAGGGAGCTTCCAGACACTTAAAGACCGGTTAACTTCTGCTCCGATCCTGACCATTCCAAACGGGTCAGAAGGACTGATTGTTTACTGCGATGCTTCGAAGGCTGGATTGGGCTGTGTTCTAATGCAACACGGTAGGGTAATTGCTTATGGTTCGCGACAGTTGAAGGACCATGAAAGGAATTATCCAACTCACGATCTAGAATCGCCCGCGATGGTGTTTGCTTTAAAAATGGAGGCATTACTTATATGGAGAAAGATTCTTGGTTTACTCGATCACAAGAGTCTAAAATATTTGTTCTCCTTAAAGGAGCTAAACATGAGACAGGAGGCGATGGATTGAGTTCTGAAAGATTATGACTTGTGAAATCCGTTATAGACCGGGGAAGGCCAACGTGGTTCTTGCCGACGCATTAAGTAGCGCAACGGGATGCTAGCTAGAATGCAAGTTAAGCGGATGGAGATGCTGAATTGTCTCATGAACTATGATGTCCAGCGCTATGTACATGGGAAGCGGATGATTTTGGCGCATCTACAAGTTCAGCGAGAATGAGTAATGAGGTAAAAGGGTGTCAAACGAAGGACTCTTTTAAGTAAAGATCATGGGCGAGCTGGATAAAGAATCTCGAAGTGATTTTCGGATCTCGCCGGATGGAGCTTTGAGATTTAGAAATCGGTTATGTGTGCTAGGACAATAAAGACTTAAAGGAGAAAATTCTTAAGGAAGCCCATCGATCCCGTTATACGATCCACCCGGGGGCCAATAAGATGCTTCAGGATTTGAAGAAAACATTTTGGTGGAGAAATATGAAAAGGGATATCGCGTGACTTACGTGGAAAAATGCCTTATCTGTCAACAAGTAAAGGTCAAAGAAACTGCCGTCAGAGTTATTACAACCAATGCCATTACAGTGGAAATGGGAGGATATAGCCATGGATTTTGTGATGGCTTACCATTGACGCCAAAGAAACATGATGCTATTTGGGTGATTGTTGATCGGCTAACAAAGTCAGCCCACTTTCTAGCAATTCGGATGACTTATCCTCTTGATAAATTGGCCCAGCTGTACGTGAACGAGATTGTCAGACTTCATGGTGTGCCTGTCTCTATTGTATCCGATAGAGACCCTCGTTTTGTTTCGCGATTCTGGAAAAGTCTACATCAAGAATTGGGTACTGAACTAAAATTTAGTACTGCTTTTCATCCACAAACCGACGGCCAGTCAGAACGTACTATCCAGATTCTCGAGGATATGTTGAGGGCCTCGGTCTTGGAGATAAAAAGGACTTGGGATGATTCATTAGCTCTTGCCGAATCCGCTTATAACAATAGCTATCGAGGTCAAAGATTGGCATGGCTCCTTTTGAGGCACTATATGGGAGAAAATGTAGGTCACCAATTCATTGGGAGGAACACGGAGATAGGAGGATTTTGGGTCCTGACATTATCAAGGAGTCGGCAGAAAAGATAAAAATATTACATGAAAATCTCAGAGTAGCCGGAGCGAGACAAAGAGTTATGCGAGATCGGAGAAGATCGCATTGATTTTCAAAAAAGGGCGATTTTGTGTTTCTAAAAGTATCACCATCAAAGGGAAAATACGATTCGGGGTAAAGGAAAACTCGAAGCCTCGTTTTATTGGGCCTTTTGAAATCCCGGAAAGGATTGGAGAAGTGCTTACAAACTTGCACTCGCCTCCCAACTCGGCTGATGTACATGATGTGTTTCATGTCTATGCTTCGAAAGTATGTCCATGATCCTACTCATGTAATTGAGTATGAACCTCTTACGGTCGACAAGGACTTATCCTATGTAGAAGAACCCGGTGGAGATCTTGGATCGTAAGGGAGCAGTAGATTACGCACCAAATCAATCGCTCTAGTAAAGGTGCTCGGAAGAATCATACACCTAAGAGGCTACTTGGGAACGAGAGGAGGAGATTCGGAACAAATACCCATCTTTATTTTCTCAAGGTTAGTGACTCTATTTAAAATTTTCGAGACGAAATTCTTATAAGTAGGGGAGGTTGTAACGACCCAAACATTTGAATAAGAAAATATTAACCATTAGGTCCAGTCAACGCCCGTTGACCGGAAATCTAAAAGTGAATGAAGTCGGAAATTTCATTCTTGTCCGGATTTCCCTATGAAAATTCAGTCCGGATTAATTGTTGAAAATGCACTTGGCTTCTTGAAGAAGAGGCGCGCCCGGATCACTCAGTTCGGAAGTAAAATGCGGACCGGACTTGTTAGAGAAGTCCTAGTCATTGCTTAGCGGAACATTGGGAAGGCGCAGCATTGAACGGCTGCACTTCCCAATACGTATTGAAAACGGAATCAGCGTGGGAATGGAGGAGTATTTATGCCACCGTTGGAAAGTGGAGAAAATAATAAGTGATGGCCACCTTCTCATGGCCTATAAATAGAGACAAAGAATTTTAGAATAAGGCACCACTAGAAACTATTGCTAAAGAAGGAGGCCGAAAGCTTAGACAAATTAGAAAGGAACTCAGGCAAGATACTCACCTCTATTTCAAAAATGCATGTCTTATTTATGTTGCTATGAAATTATATGAAATTCTGTATAAGTATGTTTTTACTGCTCACACTAAAATGCATGTTTAAATGAAATTCTGTTATGCATGATTTTGATATATTCTGTCTATATTCTGGCAAAGTCAATCTTCGAAATGTAAGATAAATGAACTTCGGCGTCATTACAGAAAACGAAAATACACTCCGGCCTTTAATGAATTATGCACTCCGTCCACTGTAAAGATGCACTCCGGCTTTAATGAATTGTGCACTCCGTCCCACATTGTGAAAATGTACTCCGGCCCTTAATGAATTTAGTGCTCCGTCCTTTGTGAAAAGTACTCCGGCCCTTAATGAATTTAGTGCTCCGTTCATTGTGAAAAAGTACTCCGGCCCTTAGTGAATTTAGTGCTCCGTCCCCACTGTGAAAAAGTATTCCGGCCCTTGCGATATTAAAAGAACTCCGTCCCTTTAAGTACTCCGGAGGAAGGAAGTGTAGTCCGTCGATGAGGCACTCGCCCCTTTAAGCACTCGGATTGAGCACTCCCAGATTTTTTTGGCACTCGGATTGAGCACTCACAGGTTTTACAGAAAACACTCCAGTTGAGCATTCCGGATTTTGCTGAAAAGCCACTCGGTCCTATGAGCTCGGATTTTGAAGAAAATCCACTCTGTCCTATGAGCTCCGGATTTTCGAAGAAAATCCTCTGTCCCTATGAGCTCCGTTTTCAAAGAAAATCCACTCCGTCCATTTGAGCTCCGGATTTTAAGAAAATCCACTCCGTCCTATGAGCTCCAGTTTTCAAAGAAAATCCACTCCGTCCTATGAGCTCCGTTTTCAAAGAAAATTCACTCCGTCCTATGAGCTCCAGTTTTCAAAGAAAATCCCTCCGACCATTTGAGCTCAGTTTTAAGGAAAATCCCTCGGCCTATAAACCCGGTTTTCAAGAAAATCCACTCCGTCCTTTTTGAGCTTTGGATTTTAATGATGATCCACTCCGGCTCTTGAGCTCCGGATTCTTTAAACGAAATTCCACTCCAGCCCTTTGAATTTGAATTTAAAAAAAAGCCCTCCGGCCTTGAACTCCGAATTATTTAAAGACAAGTCATTCGGATTTACGTAAAACAAAGTCCTCCCGTCCGTTTAGAGAACGCCCAAGTCCTCCGTCCTATAAAATGACAACGGCACTCTGTCCCTAATTAAATAATTTCCGACTTTTGGAGCATAATGTAATTGTGCTCCGTCCTTCATAAATAAAGAACTCCGGTTTTGAACTAAAGAAATGAACTCCGGCCTGCGATTAAAGAAAACGAACTTCGGTTGAAGAAAATGACCTCCGGTATTGAAAGGCTTCGAACTCCGGCTTCTTCTTCATAAAATGAACTCCGGCCACTGTTGCATGAAATGAACTACGTTTTTGTATGAATTGAGCTCCGGCTTCAATAATATGAACTTTGGCAATGAATAAGAAAATATATGGATTATGGGCAGCAAGTGGAACTCTTCCGACTTTTGACTTTTGATCTATGATGAATGGCCAATAAAGAACACGAACCAAGAACCGAGTTTCCATTAAGCTTGCTGTTAAAGATGGATGAAGGATATTGGAGTGACACTCGAGGATGCCTCACAGGCCACGGGAGGACCTTTTGGTGGCACAAGAACTTCGGACTATGGCCCAGTATCACCGGGTTAAAGGCATTACCTCCCGCCCCGAAGCATAATGAGGACACGGCTTTAGGTTGTGGGGTAGCACAACCCGTCCTCGATGTTGTCGCTCCGTCCGGTCCCTAAAGATGATATGAATTCGAATGATTTTGATAAAGATAAGGCGAAAAGAACATGAACTAAAGAAAGAAATAATATAATGAATATTATGTTATATTATGATTTGTATTTCGATTATATGCTTATGTTTTTCTCAGATGTGAGTATCTGTTGGGCTTTGTAAGCTCACTCTTGCAAAATTTCGGATGACAAGCTTATGGAGGACGAAGTCGAGTAGAGTCCTATGTTTATCTTGGCTGGAGCTGATTTTTGGAGTTTTGTTTATTTAGTTTGAGGAAACTTGTAATTTTATTTCATTTGCTATTAAATATAGTTTGTTTCCGTGACATTTTTGGGATCTATGAAATTTCTAATATTTAGAATGTATCTCAGTGTTGTTGAAAAAGAAAAGAAAAATTTTTATGCTCATAATTAGTATTAACGACGGCTTTTGATGATATTAAAAGTCGGGTCGTCACAACTCTGGCTCGTGCTCTTTCTTGTGATTCTCGAATATTTGTGACTCTGGCTTGTGATCATTCTTGAGATTCTCGAATGTGTTGAAGCATATTATTAATGTCATCATGAATTTGAACTGAAGATCTTGGAATAGCAGTTCTTTGAGATCGACATGAATGTACAGGTGGTGTTGGAGAAGTCTTCAGGATTTGTACAGCTGGTGTATTTTTTGAGTAAATCTAATGATAAATGTTATCTACCAAAGGATCTCTGTAACGAGATATTATCGGTGATAGTCGCTTAAGATCTTGATGAAATGATTTTTTAGCCTGAAGATCTTTCTGAATATTTCGAGGAGTAATGGCCGAGAAATCAAATTTATCCCACCATTTTACTTTGAAATCTCTAACAATAGATAATGGTGCATCCACATACATTGATCGACAATTGAAGGACCAAGACATTATCCATGGAATTGCATAATCAATATGAAAAGAAATTTTACGATGATCAAGAAATATTTCTGTAGTGAGGGTTTCATAGTAGAGACGAGCTTCATTAATAGGAGTTGGGTAATTAGCAGGACAACGTCCAAAATAGAGCCACCATTCCGAGAACCAAAAAGGAATTTGCTTAGGGCAGTTTTGATCAAATTTAAAAAACCAAGAATGACTGTAAGACCGAAGAAAGAACATATTGTACCATGCATTCTTATAATCTTGGTAATTATATCCCATAGGTTGATAGTGAACAGAAAATGGTTTGATATCCATAGGATCAAGAGCAATGTCTTGATGAAGTCGAATTCTTTTTATTTTGCAAATAGAGTAGCTGATGGAATTATCATGAGAATTCCTGTGATGTTTGAGTTCAATAGAGTCTGAGTCAACAAGAATTAATTCATAGAATTGCTGTGTTTTCAAAGGTTCAGCAGTCGGATATAGACGATCAGACTGAAACATACGATTCGTAACATTGAGTAGTTCTTGTAGAGATAAAGGTTGGTATAGGCCTGTCATGGTAATATGTTGTTTGATAGGTTTGATATAATAGTCAGACAGCTGAGAGGAAGAAGATGAAGAGGCTGATGTTAGATGAGGAGAAGTAGTGGGTATAATTTGTGGAGGTGTCATGGCATAGTCACGAGCAGTTTATTTGGCTGGAGTAGAAGGAGGTCGTACTTGCTTACCTTTATCCTTTTTAGGAGACATACTGGTCCTGTATGAAGGCGTAAAACTTAATAAATCTTTGTTAAAACTAGCTTTGATGAATTTGTAGAATAAATTCGTCCAGAAAATAAGTTTTGATGACAGATAAAAACATGCTTTGAATATGTAAATTTGTTTATGAAAATGTTGTTCTAAGAATAAAATTTGTATGCAGAAAACATGTATACCATATGCGTATATGATACTATAGCGTATACTATCTCTTATGGTATAGCTTTTTCGATAAATTCGATTAGACCATTCAAATGTATCTTTCTGTTTTGAATATGGTTGATATTTCCTGATAATTTTCTGATAGATCTTTTGATATCGATTTTGTAGAAGAAAATATTTATATTGTTTTTTGATATAATGCGAGTTAATGTGATTAATATCTTTTTCTTGATATCGA